>LQNS02278140.1:9784978-9806236 GCA_001587735.2 Parhyale hawaiensis | reverse complement strand
GTCTCTCTCCCAAAAACCTTGAGGGCAGGGAGAGAAGAATACAACCAATGCCTCTCATTATTGTACACTTTATAAAACATACATAGCTCAGCTACTCCTCTCCTGTGGGACACGCGTAGAAGCGACCTTCATTCAAATGAATGACATCACGTGTTCACTTATGATTTCCTTTATCTACATTTTCGCTTTTTCGATTATATTTCCTGTCGGTTTGAAGTCACATTCGTATTTCATAGTCTTACAGTTTCATTTTGAAAGGAACAGCCTATTTTCAAAATACTTTTAGCCTGATAAACTGCTAAAAATGAAACCAGCACGCAGCAACCCGCTTCCGTCTGTGTACTTAGTACGACATTTTCAGCTTAACTATAGCTTTCTTGTGTTAAACCGGAATACGGTGATTCTGTTCGTTAAAGTGACGGTAAAAACGCACTTCTATCGACTTTTTCATGATTTGAAAAAGCCATAGAGGATTAATTAAGTATTTATAGGTTCTGTTTACTAAACTTGATTGATTCGGCGCGGCGAAAAAACCGACGTGCTTCATCCATCACTCGCCCGCATTTGCTGCAGCCGCTTCCATCAAATCAACGAGCCGATAAGGGACGATAAGGGACGTGTGAACTGACCAATTTGTCTGCTTAAGTTTTGAAAAAGACCTTTTAACTTCGTCAGATATCACAGATGAATATTTGAAATATGCTACATCGCTCGGTAAAAAACTCTCAAAACATTATACATTTCTTCCTTTAAGCACCTAGAAACAAAGTAAGCATATAACTTTTGTAGGTAATAGTTCTTATCTTTGTATGCAAGGCAGTTTACATCGCTTGTAGGTTTTTGCATAGGCCCATTCATTGCGCTATGTTACCGTAATGTGCTCTAGAATTAATAATGGCACATATTTTCAGCAATAGTAGGTATAGATGGCATTATAAAGGCATTTTTGGCGTTATATAGGCATTTATGGCATTAAAGGCATTTATGGCGCTTTAGGCATTATAGACATTCATGGCAAATGTCCGGGCTCGAGAACTTATTACGCATAAGACAGGTGAAAACTCAAACCCCGCTTCATAGGTGGTCGAATAGAGCACATTTTCTGAAGCTTATATGATACTATATACTGTCCATGACCCCTTGGGTCACTATCCCCATCTTCTTTACCTCTCAAAAGAATATTCAACACTCTGCTAGCAAGGAAGGATAAATATATATATATATGTATGTATGGCATAGTCCAGTTGCATTTCCGGCATCAGCTTTACATTTGACGTACACGTTTATGCAGCTGAGCTCAGGTTCATCCTTCGTAACATGGATACAGTCGCATTAAATCTTCAACGCTCGAATTTCTTCCTCATATAGCGAAGATTCTGCGCACGGTGACGTATAAGCAGGCAAGCAAGCAATATTATCAGATTTTTATCTCTATATAGATAAATACTGTGTGGCGAGAAAGACAATATTGAAACGATGAAACTAAGTCAGGGGCTCCTTATACATACGAGTGCATAGTTCCCTTTTAGATGACTGAAAGAAAATTAATTTGACACGACTTAATAGTTAGCAATAGTGAGACCAAAATATCCCGCCACTCTACGATCGTGTATCAGCAGGTACATGTACTGCACGGGAAGCTGTGCACTCAAGCTGGTGTAAACGGTAATCCCAACCATAGAAAACCTTTGGATTTACCGCGAATGACACAAGGATAGCAAAGGGATTTTTTAGTGACAACTGTGCTCTCATGTGATGAAAAACCATACCATGTCTGACGTCACAACTCGCCAGAGCCACTCAGAGGGTTAGCCCCATTTCATGCCGGGAAACATGCCGCAGTGTGATTGGCTACTTTTAGTTAATACGCCGCGCTTGGCTTTGTTTTGGTCACGCGAAAGCGATCTCGTCTCTCACTCTTTTCACGGTGCTGGAATGGAGCTACTTAACTGAAGCCCAGTAAAGTCCCGTTGAAGTTTAATTGATAGTCAGACCCAATGTATAAGAACATTAAATATATTGTTGGTGTTCTTATTCCCTCAAACACTTGGGAGTTTACTAAGCACCCACTTGTAGTCTAGCAGTTCCTATACAACATATAGTAAGGAACATGGTCTAATAGTACATAACAGGATTCTTTCACTGCATGTTCTGTTTTTATTCGTAACATCAAATCAACTATTCCACCTTGTAGCAAACGCACTACATATAGCATAGACTGCTGCAGCTGCTTCTTCTATCATCAGTGCATGTACAATTTGTCTGTACAGCAAGTAGCAATTGTTATAATATCTGTCGCTATTACGGTGAGATACGCGTAAAAGTGCGACAACGTTCCGCATCGGCGTCATCTTTCTTGCACGGATTATGAGTGCCACCTCACTCTCTCATAACCTCGTCATTAATCGCTGCGCTTACGTTGCCAAACATTAACAGAAACTCACTAATCTATCACTCATCAGTTACAGTCAGTGACGGGACGCCTCTATATTAATTCCGCTAGAATGTAATTCTGAGGGTGTGTGCAACTGCTTGTTGGAGCCCTGGGGTGATTTAAGTGCCATGGAGATGCGGTTGTTGAGGCTGATAACATTTGTGACGTCAATGGATCATGACTCGACAAGTTTTATTTAGTTATGTACACATACACAAAGAGCTTAAAATTACACTACTATACAGTAGCTTCGTTTATTCTAAGTTTTATTCGTTAGCTAATTAATACTGTTGTGAGCATATACTGTTTATTTAAAGTTGCATTAGGTAACATTAAGGTGTCAGCGTTTTTTTTTGCCGCAAGTTAAAATGTGCTAGTGGTACCCGTGGATGCTCCATGGTTAATTACAGTTTTTACTTTCCCAAGTATAGCAGTCGTAATGAACGAATTATAATTTGCTTTAGTTTGACCTGATGTCACTTAACCTCGAAATACTCCGTCTAACCTACCGCCTCCAGCACACGAGAGTCGAAACACGGGAACGTTTCTCCCTTCCCTCTCGCTAAAGTTGCCACGTGTGCAGCTCCAGCTGGTGTATAAAAACTGCTTCAAATTTGAGCTGCCACGGCAGCTATTCCGACACAGCTAGAGATGGCCCCTTGCTAAGTTTCAAAGATCTCTCTTAATTTCTATTGAGCTTCAATTCTCGGCTATACATACTCTCAGTCAACATGTGTAAACAAGATAAGTTGTTGTAACGCTCGCTGAAACCTTTGTTGCAAGGACGTGAAAGGTTCCCGGGTTTCGACTCTCGTGTGAAGCGGGCTTAATGCAGTACGTCCATGCGAACCAACCTCGTATAACCGATCTTCGTTCTCTGATATCACCTGTGCATCTCGCAAATATTCTGCCAACAAACGATTCGCACTTGATAAAGACATAAAGATAAAAAAAAGATAAACATAAACTCTTTGAAGTATTTCTCGCATTATTCTTTACCCATCGACTACAGAAAATTCAACCTTTCATAATCTTAACATTTTTTTCGTTTTCGCTGGTGTACCTGATATTTTCAATTCTATAGCGGGACCCGTGGCTATTCTATACAGTAGCTAATAACACTTGGCTACATGTAAAGCATTTTAAAAGAGGTTTAGTGTTTGTCAGCAGGTCTTATATGCATTTTGCATGCTGAGTTTGGAAATGTAACTCGTTTTGTTCAATCAGGTCAGCTCGTTTGCTACTTCAGTTTTAAGAAAACAAATGATAACCAAATACTAATAGTTTGCAAGTACCGTATAAATAATGGAAAATGTGTAGCCTATGCCTAAAATAGGACACAACTAGAGTTCATGTGAACTTCAAGATGAAATACATCTCCTCCATTACTCGAATATCCTTGAGAAAACGCTCTCATAGCTCTTCGCTCAAATCACCACAGTTTTCAGGAATATGGTCTAAGTGCGAACCAAGGAAATGCATATTAATGGACATGCATGCACCTAGATCTTGGTAGTGTTTCAGGAGCTAATCCATAACATGTTCATATTCTCAATTTTTGTGGTGGCCTAGAAATTTGATCACAATAGATAGATACAATAACTAGTGACTCATTGTCTCTACCAACGGTGTTGCCATTTTGGTCGTTACTCAACGTATATTTCATAACTTTATTAAAAGACAATGCAAAATACTTCTGCACGCTCTCTAAAATCCCTTTTATTAATTTATTTAGCAAAAAGTTGACATTTAGTTTGTATAGAAGTCTTCAGAAAACACGTTATTTCCGATAATTTATGTTCTTAAAATTGAAATACAAGAAAACCTGACCTGACAGGGCAAAATTGCTTATATTTCTGAAATCACAATGCAAAAGCTATATGGAAACACTTAACAAACCCTAAGCCTAAAAAGTTATGTAGACAAGTGTATAATTTTTCTGCTCTGTTTGATGCGATAGTTATACAACAAAGTAAAGTAGACTCTGCTCATTTTTTTAATAATCACCTCCGCCAAGGAGGTTCTGTTTCCGTCGGGTCTGTCTATCACTAAGATAACTCAAGAAGTTATGGACGGATTTTGACGAAATTTACAGCGATTGTTATGTATGTTAGGAGGAACAGAAGAAAAACTTTTGGTGAAGATCCGTCCATCCGATTGTTTGTTTGTTTGTCTGCCTTATTTTCATCAATGCCATAGCTCAAAAAGTTATGGACGGATTTTTATAATATTCACATATAACGAAGAGTAGATGACCAAATTCTGGTAATGATTCGCTTGTTCGTTCGTTCGCTTGTCACTGTTTTTAATTTTCTGCTTGTTAGCACAATAACTCAAAAAACAATCAATGGATCTTTACGGAATTAGTAGGGGTTGTTAGAAATGTTAAAAGTTATAAATGATTCAATTTTGGCGCAAATCAGTTCGTTCGTTTCTATGTTTAACTCATATTTGTTATAACGTTTCTTAGCAGCATAACTCAAAGAGTTATAAACGGATCTTCAAGAAAATTGCACAAGCTGTTATTACGATCAAAAGGCGCAAAAGATCAGATTTTGGAGTTGATACAACAAAAACCATGATTTCAGAGCCAATTTGAATTTTTCGGTACCGTTGCCTCGCTTGGCGGAGTTATGTCCTCTCAGAGTGCTCTAGTTATTAGGCCTATTACTATTTTTTTTTTTTTGCGTTAAAGCCTTTTTATGAGGTCCTTTTGTTTCATTTAACATCACTTTTTCGCTAAAAAAAACTTAAGGATTTAGTAGTCCAGAACCGCTCGTCTCGTACCGTATCATGGCTACGAACTTGCCATTTCGGAATCGTTATGAGACACCAGCAAAAATGAAGAACTTATGATTGAAAATCCGTATGTACTATACGGGTAAAATGAACTTTGTTTTCACTTCGAAAACGTTCGAAATATTTTTCAAGAATCGAAGAAAGCACAGCTATGGTTGAAATTCTTTCCAGCCAAAGTCAGAGTTTCTTACGATTTGAATGTTCGCCTATCTAATACTGGAAGCATAACGTGCAGACGCTTCGACGTGCGTGCGTATGAAACCGCAAGCATATGATATTATGGATTTTATTCTAAACTAGTGCACCGCACTACCCTCATGATTACATAGTTTTGAAAACATTTATAATAATACTTCTTTCCATCCACCTAATCTACAAAGTCCACCAAGTTTACAACGTCAATGAAGTCCACAAAGTCAACTATATTTACCAAGTCCATGAAGTCTACAAAGTTAATGAAGTTCACATAGTCTACCAAGTCCATCAAATGCACAAAGTTCTCCAAGTGCACAAAGACCACAAAGTCCACAAGGCCTACAAAGTCCACCAAGTTCCCAAAATCTACACAACCCACAAATTTTGTTGAGTCTACAAAACGAGCCCAGTCTCCAAGCTCATGATGGAGCTGCAATAGCAGCAACTTTGGAAGGCTTTGGACAGACAGACAGCTTTCTTATTATCGTAAGGATTGTGTTCTCTTTGATTAAAATTTACTGTACCCAATGCGACTCAAAGTGAAATCGTATTTAAGGGACAAAATAGCTCGTAACTCACATGTTGTAATGTATTAACTGCAATGAAGTTACCTGAAGATTTCTCAGCCATATCATCGACATTGCTCCAATAGAGATATCGCCACTTAGCTATAGAAATCGAAGCAATGTTAATCAGCGCGACAAAAGTGGTGCCGCTGCAAGACGACCCTGCTAACTGACACCGAAAGTGATGAGCAAAAGCGTCTTCCTCTCTAGTGAAAGTGAAACAATTTGATTGCAGACAAAAAATAAGCGCATGTTCTAGTGATTGGGGCCTTAGCCTGGGTAAAAAGTTGTAGGGTGGGCCTCGTACGCCTTGAATTGTCTCCGAGTTGCTGAAATGTTATGAAAGCAGGATGTGTATCACTGAGCCTTGCGGTAGGTATGGAATGATGGTGGCTCAAATGTTATGAAAGGCTGACGTGCGTTACTGAACCCTGAGGTGGGGAATGTCTGGCAATTGCTGAAATATTATGAGAGGATGACGTGCATTATTGTACACTGAAGTAGCCATTGTTTGGCAATTGCTGAATATTATGAGATGATGACGTACATTACTGCACATTGAAGTAGCCATTGTTTGACAATTGCTGAATATTATGAGGGGATGACGAGCATTATTGCACACTGAAGTAGCCATTGCTTGACAATTGCTGAATATTATGAGGGGATGACATGCATTATTGCACATTGAAGTAGCAATTGTTTGGCAATTGCTGAATATTATGAGATGATGACGTACATTACTGCACATTCAAGTAGCTAATGTTTGACAATTGCTGAATATTATGAGAGGATGACGTGCATTATGCTGCACTCTGAAGTACTTATGTCTGAAAATAGTTGAAAGGTTGTGAACGGAGGATGCGTAGTACTAAGCCTAAGGTTAGCGAGACCTGAGATTCGCTGAAATGCTATGGAAGCTCGAGGTGGTTATGAACGGATACAGTGAATAAATTCACTTCGATATCACAAGAGCTTAAAAAAATGAGTCTCACAACTTGAACAATTCTGCCTCATGCTTATCTTTGTGTTACATATATAATAAATATTAATATGATGCAGATTAAAACAAGCATCAGAAAAAATGCAATAACCCTACGTAGGGAATTCCATTTGCTTTATATATTTGGTAAGCTAAGAACATGGAGTAATGCACGAATATATTTAAGTTTTATATATAAGGTAATCAATTTTTTCCGACTCTATGCTTAAATGCGTGTCATCATAAGAGTGCTGCCCGATGCAATTGGCCGATGTGTCTACTATACTGTGAATATTCTTTGTGAATCTCAAGGGAAGATTGTTGCACGTTTACCATAAGACAGACTTATATAGGCAGTGCGAAGGAGGTTATTCCCTTGCAGCGGTTAAGATACATTTCCGTGCAAACCTGTGAGTAGTGACTGACAATCTGTGCCCCTTGTAGACATTTTTAACTAAATGGCAAAGAAGGATCACAAAAGAAAAGCTGCCTCACGCAAAGTTTGAAATCTACTCGGATTCTCTTCACGTTTATGCAACTCATGTACTCGGATAATGCATGTAACATGAAGGAGTGGTGATACTTACACACCCGTGTCTGTGTTTCAGTATGATGCACGTGCTGTATTATGATACAACACACATTTGTACTGCAGTTGGCCAGCGTCATTTTACAGTAACTTGGTGAGCGTACTTGGCACTGTAAGTGTTTATCACTAGAAAAACACTATTTTCTTTCATTCTTTTATCTTGAGTAATATTATTATAATTGCCATAAGGAATCTGGACGACTTGATTAACTTTTTTATGATATCACTCGTCCATAAAGTGGCAAACTTGATAAAAACTGCCCGGGTTTGATAGGCTCCTTCGATGAAATTTGTTGAGTAAATTCTCCATTCGTGGCAATGTTAATTCGAAGATTGGAGGACTCCCAGGCTAGGTCATATTGGAGAAGTGAATAAGAAAGCCTTCTGGGATTTTAGTTTTATTTACGGGGGTCAATAAAACTAAAATCCCAGAAGGCTTTCTTATTCACTTCTCCAATGTGGCAATGTTAATATTCTGCCTACCCACTTCAGAGCACCAGCGCCGGCACAAAGAAATGCACGGCTCTTTTCAAAGAAACGTCAAACTCAAAAATCTTCATACACAGCAATATAACAGCGACCCGAGGAGAAATTTCTCACTTGTATCTTCTCTCCAGCGAAAGTTCTAAGGATGTTTCATGCATGACTTCTCGTACATTTCACATGTTCTCTCTCGATAGGGAAACGATGAAGATGCACATCATTAGCTGCTTTAAATTGCTCATTAATGCAATTATTTTCCTACAGAGTATTCCAGCTGATGCAATACAGTGCAAAGTCATCCACCTTCATAACTATAGTTGGATGGATGACACCAATCCTTGTATTACAAGTTATAAAAGATAGTAAAATTGCAACACACTGCATAAGCGTCTGAATTACTCGTTTGAATTGAAATTTCACTTTCCAAAGATGATCGTTGCACTTTTGACTTTGGATCACAACTGTAAGCGGTCTATGATTGATCTCCGTTATCGATCCATTTAGGTTTGTGCAAGTTTTTAACCTTAACTTGCTATCTTAAGTAAAATAACGATTATTTTACCTCAATATTTAGTTTCAATATCTTTACTTCAAGTTATATCGCGGCATTTGATATCATTCACAGATTTCAGAACTAAAATTTATCCCTGCTATTTTACACCTAATGGTTCTGTTGAATCAATTTCTAAAATTAACAGTTAACGCTATTCGTCAATTTTACAAGTCGATGTTGTGTGATGAAAGAGTGAATGTGATTGTAACATAAGCTGGTACAAAAGGTCTGCGGCGCGTTGCAGTCACAACCCTAGGCTAACGCTTGTCACGCTAGTATCACGCGGTGCACAAAATTCGTGTCGTAATCACAATCTGAGAAACGCCGATGACCATCGGGAGCCGCTCGGGCTTACACCATTTCCGGTTACGGGTAGCATTAGTCAGGCCGCAACAGCTGAAACTGGGTTATGATTGAAACACGCCTCTGGTGTGCGGTTTTCTAAACTAGCTTCGTAATGAAAGTGAGTTAATTACATAGTCAAGAGACGGACTTAATTGCTAATGGCTTTATGAAAAATAAAACATGAGCAGTGTGCTGTATTGCAATTACTTTGAGTGTGTTAGTTGCGAAATCAGGAGCTTGACTGCGCGTCAAAATTATTGGCAATAGTTGGAAAGATAATTTGACAAGTACGGTTGCTGTGTAAATTTCACTCATGAACTTAATAACCCATCTTTTGGACTACGTTCGATTATCAGCCTCGCTATAAGCTATCGTCTCCAGACTTGCATATGGCCGTCAGCTTTGGCGAGTGTACATACTTCAGTTTGTCCAGCTTTGGCTGCCTACTATTTGGTAACCAAGCTTGTCCAGTTTTGGATTTCTCTGCTTTTGTTTCCTAGCTTTCATTACCAGCTTTACCAATGGTGCCCAGCTTGCCAAGTGAGAGGTCGTACCTGATTACCATCTCTGCCCAAACTATGCACCCACCCATATCTACAGGAAACACTTTCCCTACAACAACTGTAACAGTCTGCGTAACTGTAGGGTTATCAGGCCTCTCTACAGCAGCTGCTGCGCCTCGCACGGGCTCGAGCTGCGGGGAAAAAGTCGCAATAACAACAGACTTCCGATGATGCGGCGAAAGTATTGCGAGTATAATTTCCAGTCAGGCAGAATTACTGAGACTGTCTGGTGCTGTTGATATGCTACCTGAAGCTTCTACTTATGTTACTAATGTATTTGGAAGGGATGGAAGTGGCTCCGTACATGATGAGTACAGTTTACATAATTATAATGTATGAAGCTATTCTTATGGGACGGTTTCTTGAGCCGATTTAAAACGCCGACGTCTGCAGTGTCACTCAATATAGAGGGAAAAATCACATTTTTGCGAGACACTAACACAAACGAGTTCTTGTAAGAAAGTTTTCATTCAATACTCAATAGCGCAATATCACTATGTGGAATGATATTACACAAAACGCGTGTTAGTGAAAAAGTAGATATCCCAGATTTCATATGACGTGAGTAAAGCGGAGGCATCAACACTTCAGTGACTAAACAACCGTGCGTGATGCCTTTCTCCAAAGAATACGTTTATTGAAGGGTAACATGTTTCAAAAAACATATGCCACGGTCATGTATATATTTTTAAAAGCTATTGACTTATCTTTCTATCTCGTCGGAAAATTTATATAACTTTAACTGTGAAACTGGTTAGCCTTACGTATTTCTGCCAATAATTACCTCTGGTAAGGAGGTTATGTTTTTGTCGATTTCTCACTTGGCTGTCAGTTTGCTTGCTTGTCATCAAGATAACGTGAAAAGGTATGGGCGGATCTTCACGAAATTTGCACAAGTTGTTAGAAATGTCACGGATAGTAAATGAACAAAATTTTGTCATCTATTTGTCCGTTTGTTTGTATGGATCAGTTTGATTTCATGCTTGTCAGGAACATAACACAAAAAGTTATCAATGCATCTTCATGAAATTTGTAGAAATGACCAAATTGCGGTGCCGATCAATTTGTCTGTTTGTGTACCTGACTAATGTTTGTCAGGTTATAAATCGAAAAGGTATGGACGGATCTTCAAGAAAATTACAGAAACTGTAATTACTGTCCAGAGGAACAAAATACCGAATTTTTGGGACACTAAAAAACAAAACCCTAGTTTCAGGACCAATTTGATATTTTTGTTAACATTGCCTTGCTTGGAGGAGGTATGCGCTTTCAGAGTGCTCTAGTCATCTAGTACAGTACGTTTCCAGGCAAGGCAATGATATAAGTAGTATTGTTTCGAGTAGTGCGGATTGAAGAAACGTAGTACACTTTTTGAGTCATTAATCAAAAAGCGCATTACAACTTAGTCCTATGACCACGGCAAAGCAAGATGACAGTTGCGGATGCGACCACAATTTATGCATTAGCTCATCGCATAATCACTGTAAATAACATCAATTAGGCAAAGAAATTGTTAAATCTTATCGTTTAATAGACATAGTCGTCAATATATTGGCGAAAATCCGAAGAAGATGCAGTTGTCAACGACGTACTGGAGGAGGATTGAACCTGCCGGCCGCTGCCAATTTTATACCTTGAAGTCTCAGGATTAAAACGGTTACCTTACGTTCTCGATTAATATCGCAAGTAAGTGGCATTTGGGCAGAAGTGTTCAAGTGATACATTTAACAGGTGTGTAGGACAGGTAACCCTGGAGCTGTGACTGCAACACCCTTTTATTTAAAGCAACTGGTGCCAAGAAATACCATATAAGCTGTGGAAATATTCTAGTATTCAAATAGTATATGCACAAAGTAGGTCAAGCCCCAAAGATTATATAATATGCGCTCTGTTCTTACATGCTTCCCATCATGTAGCACAAGACAATGTCGGGTGAATGACAGTATCAACTACTAATGCTCGGTAATGGCAGGTGGTGCAATTTAACTTATACCACACCCTCACGGGAATTTGCTTTATCTTTGATCATTGGAGATACTGGTAAAGAAGCAAGTCAGTATCGACTAGCAGACTAATAAGAGTCATTCATGCCCTAAGATTTAAATTAACTTCCATAGCCATCGTGTAACGCAGGTGTAGTGTTTATAAACATACAATCAATAGTGGCTCTATTTATCAATGAAAGATACTCGTAGATGGCAATATTTTTTGTCATGAAACAAGAGTTACTCTGAACTAGCAATGTTTCCTGCACTAGAAAGTTAACTAAACCGCTGGACACTAATACTTCGACCCAAATTTTGCATCCATTGAGTATTCAACTTTGCCAGAGAGTTTGGTAAACATCTGGTAAAAATAATTAAACTAAAATCAATTCTAAACGAGAGTCCTAGCAGAAACTTGTAGCCCGCAACGAAGTTCAGTATTGGGATCTCTCGTTCGTGGCTCAATCGGAAAAAAAACCTTGGCTGGGACAAACATAGCGCTGTCGCCAATACAGCCCTCACATTCCCTTACTGCAGCAGTTATAATTGTGGACTTCATTTATTACCCAGCGTAAGCTAAAGTAGTAATGCCAATGTAGGTATGTTCGGAACATCAGTTATACTCGTTGCAAGTATAGGGCAAGACGCTAGCCAATCATCGAAGTTTATGAGCCCGCTCAGCAGGCAGTCAATTGCTTAGAGCGAAAGCGAAACCAGCAGCGCACGTCGCCGTCCACCAGCAACACTGGAGACGTCACCCGCGTCAGCTCGCTTCTAACAAGTCATTTTCTAAAAATAAACACCTTTACCGTTCACCTACCAAATGGATCTTCTGAAGCAGTTAAGGAAGTCTACATGAGTTATAGTCTAATAAAAAACAGTAAACCTGGTTACTGTTATTTCGAAACACAGTTTATTTTACATTTTAAGACTAGCATAGAAGATTTTCCGATGTTAAGCTTTAGTCATACTGTATCTCTGGGTTTTCAGTTGGGGGAAGAAGCTGTGCACTAAGTAGCACTTTTAATTCTTCTTACCACAAAGTCATGATCATAAATTCACACAAAAGCTGTCATTGTCACTGGGCTGTATAAACTACACAATTATTCATGCAGGAAATAACACCGTGAATAAAAAAGCATGCACTCTATCAGGTTGAACACACACTTCACAGCTCTGAGTGCACTCTCCTTAGGTCAAGGACGACGGTACGTTAGGTTTTTCTTTGGGCAACAACCATTAAGTTTCACTTTTGATATCCTGCACAGGTATCACTGGTAATGGTCACCGTTTGCACAACATCACACGGATAATATCACTGGTAATGAGAACAACAGGTTAGCACCGCATGACACCGTCTCCAACTTACCGATCTCACTGCCATGTCGGCAGCTCGTGGTTACGTCCAACACAATGGCCCCTCCCTGGAACCGCGGCCCTTATATGTGGGCTTCTCCGACGGTCCAGTGGCGCATCTTGCGAGGGAAGAGGGAACGTATGCCAGGAACGGTCCAGTCATATCGACATGTCGTCATGTACAGTGATGCCTACAGGAAACACTTGAAAAGTATTTCTTTTTCTTATCGGAGACCTTCGCATTAGAATAAATTATGGCGAGATAGATAATGTAGTGTGGAAAAGTTAGTCTTAATTATATGATACGTTCGGCAAGAACGGTCCAGCCACATCGTCATGTCATCATGTAGAACAATGGTCAGAAGAATCGACTACAAATGTTCCTTATTATTTCAAGCTCTTGCTAAATAAAAAAAAGAGATTATCGTCGTACCTCTCTCTAAGATTTATAAAGTCGCTCTTACAGGCTTGGCAGGAAAGATCCAGCTTGATGGGAATACTGATACAGTGATACTTATAGGAAATGTTTAGATTTGGCTCATTACCCAATTACCCTCTTTTCCAAGAAGATAACTTGAGTCCTATTACGTAATTGTGGTTAAGAAAGGTTAATAATATAGTCTTTGTGAAGAGCCTAGACACTGTGTAGCTCTATAAGCACACGTGTAAAATAAAAATACAGAAATTTCGGCTAATTAAGCGCGTGACTCATGCATGATACTGAAAAGTTCCTATTCTTGAAGTCATTGTTGGTATAATGTATGAACAACCCTACATACATTAACTTGGCCACTTCAGGTAATTTGTACTTACATGGCTGGATTAACTGGACTAACACCGTTACACTGCAGTGACAAGGTTTAACTGATTTGAACATGTTTAACATTCTCTCAGGCAAGTGATATTAAGAAAACATTCACCACATATCACGGAGAATCGACAGGGACATTCAAACGAAACTCAAATGCTACAAATCATTTTGACCTACGGGCAGAGATAATTATGTTCCTTAAATGCAACCACCCAAAAACGATGTTAGTCGAAGGAACACTGAATGATTTTTATCAATAGATTTTTGAGTGCCGTGACTTCTATATGTCTAAATGACTTCTGTATGTGTATCTGATTTCTATATTGTAACGTTATCTAGGCATTAAGTCCTCTATATTTAAGCCATAGACGTGGTAAAAAATTTACTTACTGCCAGAACGCTGCATTCTGTCATTCATTCTCTATTATGGTGCTTACTAAGGGGCATCAATTAAGTTGAGTCTGGTAGAGAGACGCACGATATTAAAAATTTTTAACTTAGATGGAAATAGTTTTTCAGCAATCTGTACCGCAATTAATACAATTACAGCATCAGATGCAATAAATGGCCCTTCCCGCATAGTCTTATTCAGACGAGCAAGACCACATGGAAAGACGTGTGCCAGCAGTCGCTCTAATTAAGACTGTACGCCACAGGCGCTTGTAGACTGCATCTTATATAAGTTTATCAAGTCTGTAGTTTGTTTTGCACAATATGCATAAGATGAAAGGAAAATGATAGCCGACTGATTTCAATACAGGATGTATCTTATAACTAATAACAAGTGTCACACTATTAGTATACTTTTCTTCCAGACTGGACACTATTCGAACCATAATGTTGGGATACTTTCATTACCAATCTAACTTCGAGTTTCAGCTGAGGCGTTGTTGCACTTAAAACAAGTTGTGAAGATGACATTGCCTTTTTTTTTAAAACACACTCTTATCACACCTGTACCTGAGGCAAGGCCAGTTTATGGTTACGACGGAGACAAGTAAACTCACTCTCGTTAATAACGAGAGTTGCTTCAGGTGCTGCGTGGCTGCAGCTTCTTTCTGTAGTGTAGCCTTCAAGGTTCAACCATAGGAGAAAAATCACTTGATTCGGTTGGAATTTAAATTCATCTAGTTAAGACAGAAGTGAAAGAAACTTATCTCTTCATTACCATGTAAACTAGAGGTGTAGCATACTGCATACACAAGGGTAAAAAGGAACAGTGAGATACACCTCTTGAACGACATACATATATAGTTATTTGAAAATAAATAAAGTAACGTATCCTTATTTTATCCTCACTAAAGATATGTATACTTTCCAAGTCGTTCCGTATCATTGTAACTAGATCTGCTTACCAGTAGAGGGTAACTTTTGACTGCACCTAAACCATCCAAACTGGCGCTTATGCGGAGTCTTTCGGTTCTGCTCGTCTGTCACTCGTCCGAAACCTTGGGATTCGAACGAGGTGCATCCGGGCTTTTTAAGTAGGAGCAAACACGCAGATGCCTGCACAGGCTTTGCTGCTAACGGACAGAAATGTCGAGCATAGCGTGGAATCTATTAAACAGTCGATGTTTTCCTCGACAAGCCCACATGCACAGCCTTCAAGTTCTGTTGTATCAAATACAAGACTTGGTGCTCTTACTAAGCCTTTAGTTTTGTTGCGGCACAGCACAAGACGAGGCAGGATCAAATTATTCAGCCTGCAGCAGTTGCTGCAGTGCAGTATAGGAATATTTTGCACTGCTGGACCTGTGCCAAGGTTTCTGAAAATTTATTAGATAAGGTATACAAAGTTTCCGTGATATTCCCAGTGTTAATCACCACATGCAGAAATAACCAAATTAGAAGAACTTCTGATGTAGCAAAATATAAGTACTATTATTTAGTTTCGTCTAAATGAATGCATTCATTAAGGTTTTGACATTTCCCCAGTTTCAGTAGAGTTAAAGAATCGAAGTCACGATTAAAATCAAATTTGAAGAAAATACATAAAAGGAAAAAATGGAAGCTTCGCTTCTGCCCGCCTTCAGCATCAGTAAAACACGGAGATGCTCCACTGCTGAATATGAACAGAAGCTTCAAGAGTTTATTCTTTATTTCATGCATTTTATTCAAATATAAATAATAAGAATAATTTGCTCTTGCTGTTTTGTACTTAAATATTGTCCGACCTGACCAAGTCATGAGAAGCAGTTGTATCCATCAGGTTTTAACTCGAAGGAGGGCTCTCGTTGAGCGGCCACGCAGCTTTTTGCACAAAGTCGTTGCTTTCGCGCGCTCGGCCTGTTGCGAGCCTCCTCCCATAGGAATGGCTGTCGTGTAGACAGTTTTTGCGCATGGGAACTCTCTCTCTCAAATTCCCTTCTTTTCCCTAAAGCGAAGGATGTGCACACTTGCTCTACAGCATTTTATACACCAATGCTCCACTACCCTAACAGAATTTTGAGCCGGCTCAGCAGTTTATTTATGATAGTTATAATATCCTGAGCAGCCTAGCTTGCTCTAAGGGAACTTACTGGGGATTTACTGTTAGTCTGAAGGTTAACTACGCTCAGATGGAAGTTACAATAAAAATATACGAGCTTTGCTTGTTACAAGTCCAAATATCGATACAGTATATCAGAATTTTTACTATCGTCGCTATATATCTCTATATAGCAGAGCAGGAAAATTAAAGATCCTTTTGGGTAGGTGAGACAGGCAACTAGATACAATCGCATCACATATAGTCTTCGTGCCATAACTTTATGTAATGAAGGCAATTAGAATAACACTGACATGCTTGCGTGCAGGCGAGCGATTACATTTTTGCATATTGTAACATTAATTGTAATGTAGCCATGCGCTTAATTTGCTAATGCTATCCTCGCTACTCAGTAACAGACATCTGTTATCATGTGGAAACTGAACTAGCAAGAGCATCATTCACTGTTGCACTGGCAGGTTCAAGAAACACCATACAGCAAAATAGTTTGATAGACAGTACAATTCTAGATTTATTAATAGTGTAACTGAGGTATAATTTAATCTGTAACGGGTAAAAAATTATCTACATATAGCTGAAATTATAATGCTCAACCATAAAAAGTTAGGTCTATTTCAAAACTCACAATGAAGCGATCAAAACATACAGAAAACAAGGATTTGTTACGAAATGAATTTGACCAATTTTATCAATAACGACGTCAACGGTTGGTTAGCTCATAGCTTATGACCTCCTTTAGCACGACGCCCAATTCGTTTACGAAAAGATGAGCAAGTAAGGCTCACAACTACTGCTATTATATTGTTTTCTTTCGTGGATAGCCATGAATGATCGCCTGGTGTGGAAAACTAAATTATCACTATGCTATTATAAGGTTTCGCATTGCACTCTTCGTCAGTTGCGCACCACAACCAATATCCACAGGATTGTAAGTTTACTAAGTTTGCTAAATCCACACATTGGTACTTAATTTCCCGCCAAGTGTTCATTCACAGCTTTACATCCAGCAGCGACTTGGAAGACGATAGAGGGGTTCGTGCTGATCCAGGGAATCGACCCTTTATACAGAATTCTTAAATGTTCGACAAAGTATTTGAATTAAGAAGGCACCACTTGCTCGTCACTCGCACCGGCTCCGAACCCATGACAAACGCAGAAGTTTTGCTTTTCTTCTGAGCAGAGTCTTCAGAGGACTTGCATATAATTACCCTAGAGCTTTGCTTTGATGGTTCGTTATCTAGTTAACGAATGTTAACTTCCTTTCGCCCGCAGAAATTTCACAGATCACCCCAATTCTTCAAATGTTTCTGGAGTATCGGGCATAAGCTGGTGTATATAATCTTAAACATGCAGTGAAGATGATCCAATGCTTTCTATAAAAAAAGTTCATGCCAAGGTAGTGATTCATGGCCCTCAAAATGGGCCTTCCACGAGGTCAAAGCGTTTTAGGTTTTAGAAAACTCGCTTATTGACCTTGGAGGATCTGCTCTAATTGATCATTTCCTTTCTGCCGGAAAAAAAAGATAAAGCTGGAGATCAATTTGGGCCTGTGAGATGTTTTTTTTTTAACTGACATCTCCTGTGTCTCTTCAGTTAGCCCGAGTGTGGTGAGCAGAAATTGGTATGTCCAGTAGCCCTAACGTTTTCTCTTAACACTGTTCCAGTGCGACTCAGATCGCTTATTTCATCTGTCCGCTTTGATTCCATTTTTCATTAACTAGCTAATACTGAAGTCTGTAGTTGAAAACTTGGAACATGTATTCACACTTTTTTTTAAATTCAAATCCAACTTGCACCACACTACCAGCATTCTCAGATAAGTAATGGACACTTGCGATTAGCTGCAGTACATCTATTCGACCCTGTACTTCGGTCGGCCAAGTCGTATATTATTCTCAGTTATATTAACATGAGGGTGAAAAGATGGAGTTAGAGGGGCAGTGGCGGAGCAGAGGGTCGACAAACGATCATGAGCTGTCATGGCGAAAGAGCGCGTCTCTGCCAGCAAGTCAGTGCTTGGCTGACGTAACGCCGACAGATGTCCGACAGACGGCAGCCAGAGCTGCGTCATTGTATGCAGCTGCACGTGTTGCAAGCACTGCGCTTTGCTGCACTTGTAAAGGAGTCATCAATCTGATACTTTGAATTGTTCCGGTTTCAGACCATCTCCAAATGCGTTCAATATATCTTTGTTTCTGTGGCATTAATTCCAAGTCTAATGCAGACCTTGATCAGATCGTGGTACACCGCATCATCTTCGCAATAATAATAATAAAAATGACAATAATAACAGAATTACGAACCTAATATGCTCTCTAAGTACATTAACAGTTTTCCCAATACAGTATCTGATCATATATTAACGGTCAAAGTTCCCTCAAATTGATAAACCGAAAGTACTTCGGGATAACGTGCAGTCGGGCTACGAATCAAAGAAGCAACCCTCAGACGCACTGAATCCTCCATCCAAAACTCTTTGCAGAAATTTGACATAGATGGGCCACTGCAGTTGTGTCTTCAATTACTGCTGTGCATGTAGTCCTGGTGAAGAATGGAGAGGTTCCGTTATCAGACGATGGGTCCCCTCTTGTCTTACTTATTTGAACCAAATGAGTTGACTGGGTCATTTTTAGGATGTTTGGCAAAAAAAGGCCGTCACGGGATAAGCCTAAATTATGATGTTCATTGCTGTTTGGGTTTTTGAGCTAAACAAGCAGCTTGCAGGGTTTAACTGTCCACACGGGACCGTGATCTGTGGCATGAATATATGGTGTCTAGTATAGGCCTGAAACCAAGCTTTTTATGAGAGGCTTCATTTTCGCCAAAGACAACATGCTAAGAATTCTCTGCTGAGGATTGAGGTCCCACATTGTCCAAGGTGGAGTGAACTGAAGAGTTCAGTCTTCGAGAGTGTGACTCCTTTGTCACCCGTTGCCGGCAACTGTTGATATCATTGTTGACGCTCCTCTGGCTGAGGCGGAACTCCTTTCAGCTCACTCTGATAGTACGCACACTTCACACAGCTGGATACACTTTCGCTGCAGAATGGATGTCATTCGAAACCTTGCTTAGCTGAGGTGGAATTCCGATCAGTTACTGTGCTGGCGCTCTTGAAGGATCATTATTCAAACAGTGGACTGTAGTTGGATGGTTTGTTTCTCATAAGCTTAACATAATGTTTACTTTATTCGATCGGGGAGTATTTTTCGTTGTTGGCGTATTGGGAATATTACACCCATTCCTATGGTCCAGTTTCGGCAAATGTAGGTAGGCACTGACCAATCATCTTGACGCCCATTTTGTCAAAGGTTTGACAAAATGACAGCATTTTGTCAAATGTTTGACAAAATGGCAAAATAAAAATTCAGTCGCTCCGCTGATGGTGCAGAGCTGCTGCAACCGGGTCAGTTTTCTTACAGAAAGGGCTTTGCTTTCGCGATTCTCCGTTGTGTGTGTGTGTGTCGCACCACCTGCAGTTGTCGTTAGATCGTCGATCTGATACTTGACTTACTCAACTGAACTACAGTAAGACATTCGACAGAGTCAACCATTTGTGACTGCCTTTTGTACAACTGGGAGTTCTTTAGTGTGAGTGGTAGGGTGTTGCCAATCATGTCAATCATTCGTGAATTTGTTTTTTTGAGCATAGGTTGAGTTTATCTGTAGTTGTTTGAGTGCATCAATCAAGGTGGTTTCGGTCGTTCCCCAGGGTAGTGTTCTTGATCTCTTGCTGGTCGTGCTGTACACGATGTAGTGATATGCTATTTTCGGTGAACAACACATTTTATACTGTGCTGATTATTCCATTCTAAAAGTGGCGATTCGAACGCTAAGTATGCAGGATTCATTGGCTCAGTCATTGAATAGGAACTTGTTAGGAATTAATATATGGCGCTCTACCTGACGTATGCAACTGGATGCAAACAAGACTAAAGATATCATTGTTAGGCGGTCTCGAATGCATTTACCAGAGCATCCGCCTCTGAAGATTAGGGATACGGTATTCTGAGCGCCCAGCTCTCGTTGGTGATACTTTGTGTTTTTTCGTGGAGGAGCTTACAAGTCGAGTTGGGCTCCTGCTTAAGATAAGTGTTGTGTTTGGTGACAGTCATATGTGGTCCTAAAGGCACTTCTATGCGTCCTTGCCTTTCTAGGCGTATTGTTGCCAGATAGAATTTTTAAAGGGCTTCTATATACTATATATAGATGCAATAGATTGGGGTTCGTAGCATGTGATTTGTGTTCAGCAAAGCTAGACATTACTACATTCGAAACAATTACCGTTAATATCGGTGTTTTTTTTATTTTTTGCCCTGAATTCAGTGATGCTTATCCTTTAGAGTGCAAAGAACCCACTGATTTCAATGAAATGGACAGAGACGAAAGTATTGATGAATGTACAAGATGACTAATTTAAGTATGACACACATTAAATATAGCACCCAGAGGGAGATTTTGTTCTTCTCAGCTTCTGTTGTCTCTACGGAAAAAAATTTCAATGCAGTAATTCTTGTTGGATATATGTACGGTGAAAGACTAATGGGGCATAATGAATGTCGTCAGGGGACAGTAGAACCTGGTGGACATGGAGTCTCCGAGTTGATGACCATCGGGGACTCAGGCAAGCCTGAGAAAATTTTTGTCGATGTCTACTTGAATGGATGCAGGTCTTGTGAAGAGGGACTACTACCTGCTTTCTTAAATTATGAGTTAATCAGCATCTCTTCTTTTTCAAGAATATAAGGCCCAGTGCAATACAAATATTTGTTACCTACGTGCATGGAAAGGAACGAGCGACAGTTGATGAGATGGATTAGTCAATATTCAGCCTGGTCTTAGTCCAGTTGAGCACATCTGGAGCTAGTCTGATAAAAATCTCCTAACCATAAAGCGGTAAATACATTACGTGTGAAGAAGAGCTTCTAAATGTCATGTGAGAAAAGGAGAGGCAAGCAATGATAGGTACTACCTATAGAAGAGGAAATTTAGAAAATTATGATGCAGTAATACTGATACGTGTAAACAGTGAAATAAACTGCATGAACAGCAGATTTAAGATTTCAGTTGACATAATATGATATGGTATGTATCAGGGTTTGCTGGTGGCATAAT
>LQNS02278140.1:9677443-9703690 GCA_001587735.2 Parhyale hawaiensis | reverse complement strand
TACGTCACTTTATGACAAATGCTGATAACAATGCACGAAGGCAGTATTGAGTTTATACCGCCTCCGTGTAATAATGACATATTACATGGCTTACTTTAGTTTATTGGCTAAAGCTAAATTGTCACTAACATGTACATTACCATCGCATTCAGTTATTACTAGAGTACTCGACCATCAAAGATGACGGCAATGATAGTGGGCATAGTACACCTCGTGCATGAGAGCAATGGTGTTATCGGAAAGCATCCAAGGAACGTCCATCGAATACCTGAAACTAAAAATCTGAATCCCTAGTGTAATTTGCATAAAACAAGTCCAACATAGAGCACTCTGAGAGTTCATACCGCTCACAAGCCATTAGTCAGGATGCTGTGCTTGCGGCACATGACATGTGCTTGCGGCACAAGGGCAAAGGTAACGAAAAATTCGAATTGGTTCAAAAACCCTAATTTTTTTTGTATCAATACCAAAATATAGTCATTTGTGCTTGTCGATAGTAATAGCAGTTTGTGTAATTTTCTTGAAATTCCGTTCATAACTTTTTCAACTTTTTGAGCAATGCTGCCAACATTCTGTCAAACATTTGTCAAACATTTGTCAAACACCCAAACAGACCAACCTATCAATCCATTCATAACATTTTGAGTTATTTTGCTAACAGGCATAAAATCAAACCAGTGACATACAACCGAACGAACAACAGATCATCACAAAAATGTTGTCATTTACTTTTTGCAATACACCTAACAACTCATGTAAATTTCATCAACATCCGTCCACTACTTCCTGAGTTGTGATACTAAGAACAATTAGACAGACAAACAAGCAAACAGATGAACGGATCTTCACTAAAAGGTAATAATCTTTTACTGTAAACAGGCCTAACAATCTCTGTAAATTTTGTTAAGATCCTTTAATAACTTTTTGAGTTATCTTGTCAACAGACTAACAAACAAACAGACAGACACACAAACACGACAAAACATAACCTCCTTGGCGGAGGTAAATATAGCGAGGACTACTAGTAGCTGGGGCGCCCGGTCGTTACCCATCTGAGGCACGAATAGGGCGAGGCGTCCCCTATTCAACCTGCTAAGGCCGCTGACGCACGGGCGAGACGAGCGACGTGCAACGCGACAAATTTGTTGCACGACAAAATGCAACGGAGGGTACAGCAGTCTACTGCCTCCACCGCCGCAACTGCGATGCCTCGCGACACACGCGTGCATTGCTGCAATACGACTCAAGTAAAAATCGCATTGCGTCGCTTGTTGCGCTCTGTGGGGCCCCGGCCTATGGGATGAGTCGCAATCACGTCAAAAACCGGGCTATCGCGACCTGGAAAAAGGTTACCGTAACCCGGAAAGTAGTTGTGAGAGCGCCATCTGGCGACGAGCGGTGTAAGCTCAACTACATTGACATCCCGTTTTGAGGGAAATTTTGTCCATATAAGTTAAAAGTAGCTGATCTGATTCACTTATTCTGGTGTACGAAGTTTATTTGTTGCCTATATGAATAAATTTAGTGCTCCTTTCATTTAAAGTAGAGCTTGTGCTCGGTAACCTGCATCACTATAACCCGTGTTGCAGTCGACATTTGATGCGACGCGGGTTTTGACTGGCTAGGTCACCGGTGTAGCACCGGTGACCCAGAAGTGCTGATTACGACACAGGCTGTTGTTGATAGTTGCTCACTCGACAGTTAAGAGAAAGCTACGCCGTGATTTATAACGCCGTAGGTTACTTCATGCAGTCACCACTGTGCATAATTCATCTGAGCAGTTACTGGTAAATAGTAACAAATTCTAAACACAGCCTGTTGAGCTTTGCTGGCTATAAGTAACTGTAAAGTGAATATGGGAAACATTCGCTCTGTACATGATATACATTCCTGTTTTCCTCCTTCAAATATCTTTGGGAGAAGCACACGAACTGTGACTGTAAGTCATTCCTATTGGGACTTTTAGGTGTCAATCTTGCCTGCTCAGTGGTGTTTCATCCCCTGATAGGCACTGGTAAAAACTTTTTTTGTAGTGATCAGTGTTCAGCCGTATGAATACGCTTCGATTCATTTTGATGGATCCGTCTACTTAGAGCCTTGGGCCTGTTTAATGGGAGAATTGGGCTTACCTAGCCTTTGACGGCCAGGCATGTAGTTTTAATGATAAAAATGATAAGAGCAGTTGTATAGTAATAATGTAGAGCAGCAGGTGGTGCAGAATTACTGCACTTTCAGACCTGACCTTTCCAATCTTACTTTAGCTGCATAACATCGTCTTGTTTGAAGCATTTAATTCTCAGCTGTACCTACAGCAAAACGATTTCGGCTTAGTAGATTATGTATTAAATTAACTTTGCGGTTGGGAAAATTCTACACCAGTAAACAACGACTACTGGGAACATGATTTGAAGTGAGCGAGTTTTTCGTGATAAATGTCTTACAAGTTTCAATTTTTGCTGTAAGTACCCCCTCCCCCCCAGCACAGGCTCTATTTTTCAGGTTTTTCATATTCTGTCGGGTTCTGGGCCACGTCCGTCGAGGACAGATGAAGCACAAACTCAAAGCTAATTTGTATTTTGTTTTTGCCACTCCCTTACTTTTTACAACTCTCCGCTCATGGTGGGACAGAGGCCGAGAGATAAGTAACCCAAGTCTTGTTTTTGCCCGTCTAAGATGAGCAAATAAGACAAAGTTGAAGAGCTGTAGGCAAAACAAGTGATCCCTGAGAGAGACGGTCGAAAATAAAAATGCCTTTACTCTTGCTTTCCATTTGGAGCGTAGAATTTACCGGATAAAAACCAGTGATCCTAGTCGTCAGCTTTCTCATGCGTAGCCAAAAGTTTCTTATACACGCTGGCATCAGGACTTTCTCAGGCTGGTTGTTCCTTGAAAAAGATGCTCTTGCAATGATGGTTGAACATGAGTGTTTGGATGTGTTGCACTGCTACCTACGTAAGCCCAAGCTGTAGTAGCATAGATTCAATGCATTAAGTGCTAGCTATTTAATGATGGCACCTTACCAGTTTTTTGTGCAATTAAATGAAACTTAGAGATAAAGGTACGTGATGCCACAGATCTCTCCAATTAAAAAACACACTAAATGTCACAAGCATAAGCCTCAGACTATGATCCAAAAACTTTACAAATATGGTGTATTGACCTAACCAGAGCAAAATCTCGTCATCTGATAACAAACACAGTAAATGTATCGTTGATCTCCTCTTTAAATCGTAATCCGATTTCAGACTACGCCCCAGTGAGTTCCATTTCCATGAATTAATGTAAGTAAACTTGGATTTGCCTTATGGATGTTGCTACTGGGCTTGAAAAGTAGGATTATACTTGTAAATCAGTGTCTTCATCATTTGAATACTTCTTCTATGACTTTTGTCACTCTTTAGACTTATAATGAATTTACAACCTTACCACAGTGACTTCGTTCGGTGTCGGGGATAATATGGTGTCGAATTACATGTGGGCCAACAGAAAACGTGTCGTAAGTCACCAGAAAAAATGCGGGCGTCCGTGAGAAAACATAGCCGAAGGTGACGTCACAGCTCGTTAGAGCCAATGGCTCGCTGGCAGGTTCCCACAATGAGAATATCGACTCATCTAATTGGTTGTGACTGGCTGTGACCTCATGCATGGCTTTCTTTTGAACTCAGTTGAGCACACTCGTTTCACTCTCTATGCTCGAGTGAGCTCGTGGCAAAATATGTTAGATGTAATTAAGTTAAGAGCTACATATGAGTTGCTCTGTGGCTGCTGTTTGGCATGCAGTAATGATATAATTTAATTTTTCAGCTGGGCCGCAAGCTCCCAACAGAGCATTTCAACAGTCACGAGGCTCTTCCAGCTAAGCCGCGTTTCAGGTCATAGCGAAAATTTTTCGGCGTGAAGGAGTTAGAATTGCCTGCAGCTACAAATCTTTCAAAACCGACTTGAAATCCCAGGAATGCACATATGTAATAACTAGAGCACTGTCAGAGTGCATACCACCGCCAAGCGAGACAACGGTAATGAAAACTTCAATTTGGTTCTGAAACCATGATGTTCTTTGTATCAACTCCACAATCTAATTATTTGTGCCTTTTGATAACAGTCTACGCAATTTTCTTGCTAACAAACATTATGACAAATATGAGTCAGATATACAAACGAAAGAACCGATCTGCACCAAAATTGATTCGTTAATGTCTTTTGACATTACTAATAACTCTAATGAATTTCATGAAGATCCATTTATAATTTTTTGAGTTATTGTACAAACAAGCATAAAATTAAAAACAGTGACAGACGAGCGAACGAAAAATCGAATCGTTACAAAAATGTGGTCATTTACTCTTCATAATATACCTAACAACTCGTATAAATTTCATAAAAATCCGTCCATAGCTTTTTGAGTTATAGCATTGAGAAAAATGAGACAGACAAACAAACAAATAAACGAACGGATGAACGGATCTTCACCTAAAGTTAATCATCTGTTTCTCCTAACATAGCTAACAATCCCTGTAAATTTCGTCAAAATCCGTTCATAACTTTTTGAGTTATCTCGGTGACAGACAGAACGGAGAATAACAGACAGACAGAATAACAGACAAAGAGACTAACAGACCGACAGACAAATCCGACGAAAACATAACCTCCTTGGCGAAGGTAACAAAGGCCAGAAGAGGGCACACCCAGCCCTGTTTGACTGACCCAGTATTAATTCTTTCTCCCAAACCATACCATACATGTTACACTTCAGACAATTTTATTCCTACGGGAGAGGCAAATAAATTTAGGAACGAAAAGTTTAATATTCCTGGAATGGAGACTGCAGTACAGCACCCCAGACGCCTAATCGCCTGCCTAAGGTCGATACTGTATAGAATGTTATTTCGTTTTCGCCATTCTCCTATGGCTGACCAAAGAAGCAGCCGAGGGGTTGGCTGGTTGGTTTCGCTTGTACTCCCTCGTTTTCAGTTACAAAAACTCGTTTGGGTTGAGAATAATTGGCAGGAAGGTCCACGTGGTCGGGTGGCCTTCGAGAATTGAGCGCGGCTGAAGATGAAAGCAGTCGAGCAAGTGACCGATCCTAAGACTTTAGTGACCTCATCGTCAGCGATTCATTGGTTCTTCTGAAAATATGAAGACGTAGTTTCCGTCAAGTGCCTTTTCGATAAGATGTTGAATTCACGTGCGCCATTATAGTGCCCTCGTCGTCATCAATTCATCGGCTGATCAAAAAATTCGAAGACTTAGTTTCCTCCAACTGCACTTTTGAGAAGATGTTGAATTTACGTGCACTGATCCTAGGGCATTACAGTGCCCTCATTGCCATCACCTCTTGCTTGTTCAGCGAACTCACTCGGATAGTGAATTTTTTTCATCTAGTGCATTCCTTTGTAATGTTGAATATATTTACCACTGATAGTTGGAGGCTAGTTATCTTATCATCACTAATTCATTGGATATTGTGAAAAATTAATCTGAAGACAGAATATTTTCAGCAAGTGTCTTTTTTTGCAATCTATATAAACAATATAGGTTCACGAGTGCATCCATTTTTTGTAAATGCCAAACTATAGTGCCGAGCACTTACAGTGCCATAAGCATTGGAGGGGCACCCAATTTACCCTGTAGGATAGACACTTCAACGGTAACTTATGAAACAGTGATCAGTGTGGTGTTAAAATACCTGACGAAGATCATTAAGTTGTTTGTCACTGCATGTAATTCTTTTCGATAATAGAAGTAAAAAAAAAATTGATAAAAAGGGATATATCATCATGACTTGGGATATATAATACCTAATTATAAATTCACGTCCTGGGTTATGCACTTACATTTCTAGCAGGTTTATAAGAAAAAGATGACTTCCGGCCTTCACTAGATAGTATTAATTTTTATCTCCATTGCATGCCACACGTTATACTCTTATAACCTGTAACTAAATGCAACATCAACACTTTTACAGTTACTCACTGGCTTAGCTAGAACTTTAAGAAGGAAAGTTTATTGTTTTCGCAATGGGCTATATATGGGCTTAATCAGCTCGCAGAATTTACTGCACAGCATGAATGTTTCACATAAAGCAAGTTCTTGGTTCGACCGTCTCTTACAGCTTCATCTGGTGCTCGCCCCTATACGTTTATCTCATGCCATTATCAGCTGGCAAAGCTGTCACTACTGTAATTCAGACAATGTAATAATGATTCAGAAAATCTAATGCAAAGCAGGTCACAATATAACTTCGCTGAGATTATCCTTGTGTCATTAATCTCGTTTTATACGTAAGACTGACAAAGAATTTACGATTTCTGCAGTGAAAAGCTGTTAGTATTGCTAATACTTTGTGCTGTTTTCCCACTTTCTTTAAAAGACGATCTCCTTCATATTATTATTTTTTTTCAGAAATGAACTTTTCTAGGTTGCCTTATTAAGTGGGCATCAACTTGAAAGCTGCAGTATAAATAAACACTCCGTCGTTAAATCAATTGTCATCGCTATGCCATCATCATTTAAATTATTTTTATTCAACCATAGGTAAATTATCTCCATGTTCGATGCATTACTTAACATTCAGCATTAGCTCTGCGTCTTCCACTATAATATACTAGCTCGTAGTTGCATTAACCAGACAGTAAACATGGCACATTTCATGCATGAGGCATTTAGTAAACACAGCTCATTCTATATTCTATTAATTAGTATGTTAATGACCGCTGCAGTTTTATTATTATGGATTAGAAAGAAATTGCCGAAGTGACATGCATCTTGTTTATTCTGTCCAAATCGTGTCTCGCTCCCCAATTCCACTACTCAAAGTATCGATCAGTAATGCATCTGGAAGAAAGAGCATCCGAGTGAAGACCTACTTTTTTATAGATGTAATAAGAATAGCTTCCTGAGAAGAGTATTGACCTGTCATGGGTCTACTGGCCCAACTTACAATGAATTTCCCCAGAACGGCCATGGTTTAGACAGAAAGCAAACACAAGCCTAGCTCTGGCTAGGCCGCGGCGACAGACATACGACTACAACTAATTCAGCCTTTCTATTGAAGAGTTAATCCTATATAGGATACTCTGCTGCATGGGTACGAGCCCTGGCTTGGGACTTTATATGTGTATTTCCGATCCTTTTAACTTGGGCTGAATAATCTACAGTACATATAGCTTTAGCTTATCAGGACGATCGTCCCCGAGCATGGGATTCATCACTTTAGATAGCGTTCCATGCATAAATCACCTACCCGTTGTGTTGATGAACTCATTTCATGGCAATGAAATTATGCTGATTTGCGATTAGCTCTTGAAACTTGATCCAAAGTGGTGAAGCGATCGCCAAGGATTGATGTTCATACAAATTAAAACAAATAAGGTTAGAATGTCTTGCTCAATGCTGGCAATTCATAAAAGAGTTTAACTCAGTTCAATGCAAAGTGACATCCTCCACAACGCAGCTCCATCTGTCACCCGCTGCTCATCTGCAGCGAAAGTTGCGATACGATGGCACGTTGGAGGTGCCCAACGCTCCAAGCGTCTCTTGTCGACCTTTACTTCGTAATAAGCTTTTGGTAAAAACTTTTGTTATTCGTTTTTCTCCCATGAGCAATATGCGCTCACTTCCCACATCTGCATTACGGAAGCGAAAACAACATGCTAGGCAACAATTTTTCTCGTAGCGAATAAAGAATGGAGTAACTCGTACCGTCGAATCTTCAGTTTTTCACCCCGCGTAGGCTAAAATTTATTAGGTAACCAACGAAGTTCGTGAGGTTTTATTGTGAATTGCATTACATATAAACACGAGAACGTTTTGGGTTTTTATAGTGCAAGCTTTTGGACAAGGTTAGTTGCAATTCCGCGATTCAATTTCATAAGTGATGCAATATATTTCCAGAAGACATAGCAACTGCAGGAGGCAATAATTGCACTTGGCACGTCATTATGTCGGTAAATTTACAGCCACGAAACGTGGTAAAAATATCATTTCAGTTTCTTGCTGTTATTTAACTCTTACCTAAGAACCGACTGCTCTCAGGTGCCCTTTTTTTTGCCATAAGATTTCAGTCTCGGCTGAGGGCCGAGCGTAATTGTCTGTAAGTTATCCAGTCATGATGACCGCTACATTTCTTTGGAAAAAATTGCAGGGGCAGGTAAAGTGATAGTTTTTGTGAATAATTGGACTAAACCAACCAGTGTGATGATAGATGTGCTAGGTGAAAAAACCAACAGGCTATTAGCCTTGTTTTTGTTAGAGATGCTGTAGAGCGACTGTCAGAATTGGTCTTGCTTTAGAACCTTGCCAAACCTGTCGACTGAACGAGTATATTCACACAGTAGGTATCTAGTGAGGGTACTCAGTGAAACTTCACAGGTATAAACATTAAAACAAAACATGAAATTTCTTTGCACACTGCGGATGCACGCCGTACATTCACACAGCGTGGCTGTCTTCCTTGAAGTCTATCGCCACGGGAACTCTATTCTGGCAATAGTATACATTTCTGTACCTGTACGACATACTCCTTATCGGTCAAAATACTACCTCTATATTTTAAAAACTACTATGTAATCGAAAACACAAAAAATTGAATTGGTTACCAGAAACTGTCGTCAGGAATGAGTCGACACTTTGGACATCTTTTACTCATATAGCACATCCCACATGGCGGCCTGTAAGATAATGTAATGCTAGTTCAAGTGCTTTTGGCAGTTTTTGGGTGGAAAGACATACAAATATACTCGTATATACCTATAGCTTATGAGGCGATTAGGTGTAATTACTAGTATAGAGCGGCCCTAAGTTCAATTGATTTTTTCACTGGCCGGAAAGAGGGTTATTCAGTTTCCTAATATTTTCAAAGTACTGCGGTTAAGTGTAATTAAAAAATTATACCTAATGGAAGCTGATGACGTTTACTGCAGTATTTACTTTAAAACATTACAGCTAAGCCCTTCACAAACTGTAATACCTGCGCCGTCAATGAATGAAGGCGAAAAATTAATTTCTTCAGCAAAACTTTAATTTTCTTTTCTTAGCAACTGATCAAAAGATTTCTCAAAGGAATGTTCAACATTTTGCTTGTAAGTTAGGCTATACGTATGTATGTATGAAGTAGTCGAATAGTGTATCCGGCATCACCTATAAAATTGTACATACGGGCGAGAGCAGGTCATATATGTAACTCATAGGCCGCCCCAGGTTTGCCCGATTGACTCCCGGCGTAATATGGATACGGTACCGTCCTCCCGAGCTCTCGAATTTCTTCCTTTTATCTTGTTGCCATAGAGCGTGAGAGAAAAATAACAATAGATGTCTAAATATCAATAAATGCACATTGTATATTATTATATAGTGTTGACAGGTACATAAGAAACGAAAAAAATGCATTATCTCCTCTCACACGTCGTTCGCGAGCTATAAAGAACTTCAGTACATTTAGATGGTAAGGAAATGCCGTGACCTATGTGTGATCGCGCTACACCTGTATGACTTATAAGTTATAAGTACATGTAGAGTAGTCACAAACGGAAGAGAATTCGAGGTCGGCGATTCACGCCACGCCTCTCACTAGTTGACTAGTTGACCTTCTATGTATAAATGCACGCATTTATACATGCAAGATTGTACCAATTCTAGTTCATCCTACTGATTTATCTACCAATCTGAGGGTTCCCAAGATGTGCCCCTTCCGATGTACAGTACATCAGCGCGTCGCTGATTTTTAAGTGGTTCACTCTACTCATTACAAGTAAATAACAAACAAATACATGTATTTGTCCTATGGATGCTGTGTCCAACATAGATAGCATGAACACACCGCCGTATAGTTTTTATCCTTAATACTGACATAACAGAGAATTAGCGTTTGGTCGGTAGCGTTTCACCTACATGTTGTTAAATGACAGTGACGCTATAGTTTCCGTTAAGAGACGCTGGATTAACAGAATCGTTGCGAAAAAAATACATTGATGATAATAATAATAATAACGATCATTTATTATCTCGCATGAAGTGGATACACCAAACGAGATTTTCTTTTGCCTTGATTCCAGACATTTGGAGACGTGGCAGTGTGAAGGTTAGAAGAAGCAATCTGTGTTGAGAGTCAAGTTGGAATTCCTCGCCGTACTTCTCCTCGCCTCTCGGTGCCGTAGTGCTCCACGTAGTGTAAATCCGTAGCGCCGAGAGCATGACTTATAGCTTGCATCACACAATAAACTAGGGTACACTGCTATAAATTTGTAAATGAAACGCTTCGAAGAGTTTCAGAGCAGGATAAAAAGTGGAGGGGATAATTTAGAAGATATGGACAAGGCTAAACTTTTTACGAGAGTGAGAGAGAAATAGACAAAGAAAACACTCCTATTCTGTGATCTTGCTGCTGTGCTCAGCATACCAAGGGAGCAGCACCCTGCGTTATTCAGTCTTAAAGTTAGGATGGGGAGAAAATTAGCATTTGGCCTATATATTTACACTAATGGACAGTCAGTGTTTACCGGTTATTAAAAACATCAACAATAAGATACTTAAAGCTAACACATGAGAAAACATCTTGATCATTAAAAAAAAAACACACTCTCTCGCTTCCACTAACAGGTAATGACACCCAAATGAAGCTTTATATACCTGTGTAACACCAGGAAGCCCAAAACGCTGGCGAGAAAAATCCAACGGAAAACTACCAACAGCTGACTTAAGCACTTGCAGATCCAAATAGCCGAGTACGAAACCTGACTACGAATTCCAGGGCAAAAAGCGCTAGGGTAGATAACACCGACTGAATATCTAAGTTCGGCACCAAATAGTCTCCAATGCAAAAAGGAAGGCACAAGACGCAGCTCGCGTGATTTTCCAAAAGACCATGAGTGCAGCGACAAAAGAATACTACCCATGTTTCTCATTGTTGTACAGCTTATTAAACATACATAGGAAGACCACCCTTCGTGTATTGGACGGATTCACCAAATTAATGTTGGCACACAACCTACTGGCTGAGCTAAAAAGTCGATCCAGCAGACGCAAGTGCCTGACAACAGGCGAAGCCTTGACCGCGGTGTGCAATTTTGCTAAGACAGCAAGAATGCATAAGAGCGTCTACGTCCCTGTCACCGAATACAGTTTCACCTTACACAGAAGACCAATCTTTCTCGAAGCATTGGCACGAGACTTCTAATATGCCCTTCATAAATAATATCATCAATGAGTACACCGAAAATCTCCAGAGCGCTAGATTCTTGAAGCACAGTTCCATCTAACTTCAAAGGTTTTTGCTGGAGTAAAAGTGTCCGAGACCGACTGAGAAACCTAGATTTCGTCTCAATCGCATTCAGCTTCATCCTCCAGGCAGGGTATCATGCACTTAAGTGCGACAAGCCTCCATTTTGAGACTGAGCGATATCGTTACGTATGCTGGGGGTTGGTAGTACGACTGCTATCGAGGTGGAATCGGTAGCCTAGTTGATCAACGTGTTCTCCAGAGAAGAGAGCTTGTCGCTCGTATGCAGAACAAAGAGCTACGTTCCAAGAACGCTACTCTGGTGAGCACTCAAGCCACTCCGAATGAAACACTCAGACTGCCATCTACGGACACAATCAGCTTTTGCTGAGCAATAAAATCACGAATGATCGACAAATACCCTATCACCAGCACCAAACGACTCCAACTTGTGCAAGAGACCCATCTGGTTGACCTTATCGAACGTGACACTCAAATGTAATTGATCAAGGCGAGCTTTAGAACGACGGTCTAGGGCCGACTGTTAATGATGCGACACAGACAACAAAGCGGCACAACAACCCATGCCCTTTCTGTACATGTCAAAAACAATGTCTGGGAACAGTATTTGTCTTATTCGGCTTGAGGTCTCGCGGAACATGTCTCATGCTCATGACAGTAACATTTTCTTGAAATACTAAAGCTCTCTGAGTTTTTCAGCAAGTCAAGATGCTGGCTGCTGGAGCAGCTTTCAAGAGTCCCATTTTTGAGCTCAGAGTGCGAACATGCCGCTCTCAGGGGATCACTAATCTTAAAGTATTCATCGGAAGTTCCCTCAGACTACACTCATGGAGTTGGAGGCCCCATAATTTTCAGGAGAGCCGAAGTATTGGCATTGGGCATTTGCGACGTTACCAGTTCTATCCTTAACCCATCTGACCTGGGGCAGAAGAGCCCTGGACTGCTGAGCGGAAGGTTTGTCGCTCTGTAGGCCTGATCTGCTACGACGTCTCGTGCAACCTTGTTTCAGCGGAGGGAACGCTATCGGTACCCCGTTGTGGAAACTGTAAGTTGCTGGAACATTCGCCTATTCTTCGGCATGAGAAGATAGATCCATTATTCCCGGTCCCCTGGGATGTAGGCCGGCCTGAGGTTGGTGACTGCCGGAAGCCGGTACTGCTTCGAGGAAAGCTCGACTTCGTATTTAAGCTCGGTAAGTTGTGGGTACTAGCATGTTCTGTCCAGGGGGCCGCAACGAGCTGAGAGAGCAAATGCTAGTTTCCAGACACCCATTATATCTTTCTTATTCGGAGGGATTCAAAGTATTGTGAAAATTGCCGTTGGAATATTTATTTGGTTATTTACACTTAAGCAGAACAATTTTCAACTATAGGCCACTGATTTAAAAAATATACAAATTCATAAATAGAACTTCTATCAATGTGATAATAAATTCAGTGGGTTAAAAGATTGTTAAAAATTAACTTAAATGTAAACTAACGCTGGTGTTCAATGGAGTTAAATAATAGACTTGATTTCCATGGTTCATTTTCTGACGGGTTTTTGATTTGAGTATGGCGCGGGTCGCAATAGCGTCCATGCTATGAGCTGTGTGATTTGCGGGCTAATCTCTCGAGATTTAACTTGTCTGGCACCTCGACTTCAATTTAGCATGTTAAGCTATAACTACATAGTTTATATAAGTCCCTTCTTGATGCCAGCTTTTATACTTTATCTCTCAATTGCCCCCTTTTCGGCCTTAATCTCTCAATGCTCCCTCTGCAGCCTTAATCTCTTGATTGCACCCTTTGCGGCCTCAATCTGATTATTACGCCCTTTGCGGCTCTTGCGCCAACTTAGCTCGCTAATTGTGCCATGTACGTAAGTTTCTAAATTTAAGTTCACGAAACAAAAATTCCTAAAGCAAACATTTCTGTGTATTTAAGATTGCTAAATTCTTCTACCGGGTGTTCAGTGTTTATTGCCTTGCCACAGGCTGTGAAATTCCCTTCGTTTTGAGCTGGAAGGTTAGCCCTCGGGGAGAGGACGTAACCTCGTGGCTCGGACGAGCTCTCCCTTCGTTTGTTACGGTAGTCTCTGTGCCTTGGCGGGTTGCTACAGGCTCCGAGTCCTCATCTTCTCCTGCAGCCGCTTAGAACCCGGCTGCTTGGTTCCTGGGATTTGGATATCTACTGGTGTCATGCTTTTCTATACTTTCATTGTTGGTCTTGAAAGGAAAAATTATTCAGCTTAGAATTTTAGCAAAAATTAAAAAAATAAGTAAAGTTCTTCGGAGTTTGTTAATCTCAACCTACGACGAGAGGAAAATTAGGCTATCCTATACCTAATTCAGCTCAGTACACGAATTAACCAGTAACCTGGCAGTCGACAGCAGGCCAGCAACCCCAGCGAAGTGACCCAACCTACAGTAGGAGCCACTAATTCCTCAAACACCCTCGACAATATCGGCATTAACGTACTGCGACGATACTTGGCGACATTTACCACTGGACCCTACGGAATAGGGCACCGCCACTTCCACAACAAATCTACTGTTTTCTATTTTTTACCATGTATAGCACGCGCTGCTAATCCATGAATGTTCGTGGCAATTCATCACCTGAGACAACGGTCATGAAGCCCCCTTTTGGGTTGCCCTCTCCTAACACCGGAGATTTTAGATATCCCTTTTCTCAGATCCCGTGGTCGCATTAGTGAGACACGAGACACTGGATCGATTTATATAGCAGGTCAGGTGGCCGTACGCCTACTGTAATTCATATATCAAGGAGTATTGTTTCTTGTCTAGGTTACGAACACTTTCTTTTCAGTAGAAGGAGAAATACTATTACGATGTACATGGATTTGGCCATCTCTAGCTTCAAGCCTTCAACAACATCGTAAATTCGGAAAACTTTGCTGATTCAACCTAAAATAAGATGATTCTATTACACATATATGGTGAGTGAAAGATGCCCATGTGAAGCGCTTCAACCTGAAGGCATAAGCCACCCAATAAATTAGCTGCAATTAATTTATATTTGAAATCAGAATGGGAAGAAGCTATTTTATCCCATTTCTTGCAGTTATCCAATAATGAATATATTATAGAAAACGGAGACATTGTAGGATAACTCTTTAATTTTTCCCCATTATCAGGTGGAGCGTAATATGTATAACTGAACATTTTGATGTTGTTTCACGAATCTACTCGCATGCAATTGCTAACGAAGAAATGTTTGCTTTTGGGAACATTGTGGCTGCTTGAATACTGCTCTGTAATTAATGTGAAGCCCAACTGCAAAAAAAAAAAAAAACTTCCGGGTTTTGTTTTGTTTTCATTATTTTTTGATCCAGAAGTTGCTAGTTCGCACGAGTCACTGAGGTATATATATATATATATATATATATATATATATATATATATATATATATATATATATATATATATATATATATATATATATATATATATATATATATATATATATATATATATAATCATAAATCATGTTCTAATCAGTCACTCCGCAGAGTTAGGACATTTCTTAAGTTAGGGCTTCATAGCTGCAGTCGACATTTGTAAAATGCTGTCTGCAGCAGATTTTCGTCATGTTATATTTTTCTTATCTCCAGAGTTATGAAGCTATCATCAATTTAAAAGTAAATTACTGGTGAATCTATGCACTTCTTATGAAACTACATTGAGTACGGGTAGCTTTTTTCAGTCAGAAATATGTTTTAATGCATTCCTGCTGAGATAAGAATCTTTGTTCATTTAATAGCTTTTCGACATTGACTCGGACGCTCATAACTGCTATACATGATGAACAAATTTCAAGATTTAGTAGATATGTATATACATATTCCTACAGGTGGGCAGCAATTCATTAATCAGGCAAGTCTCGTTGAAACGGAAATGACATGTGGATTTTATGCGTTTAGTTTCAAGCCTTTCGAGTTTACCGAATGCTTCTTTTACTTCAGTGCTAGAGCTCGCAAGACAGTGAAAGAAAACTACTTGCCTAAAACAGTTTTAATAGGATCCATGAGCGACGTTTCGGGTACCTGCACCCATAGTCATGCAGAGTAAAATGAAGGCGAAGCAGTAGACACGCGTTTATAAGTCTACCGGTCAGATGCCAGCTAGTACTTATTCCACAATTTATCTACAGAGGATGATGTAATAGTTTAAAATCGTACATATTTTTTTCACAATTGTTTGCTGGAAGCGTGCTAACAAGTTAATTGCCAATAGAATTATAAGGATAGACGATAATTTCTCTTTAAAGATAAAAGGGTTCAGTGGTTAAAATAAATGGAAATAATTTTTTGCAGTCAGTAAGGTAAAATTTAAGAAGCTGTAAAACGGTAAAATTTGTGGAAGCTGTAAGAAGGTAAAATTTATGCAAGCTGAGTGACTAGACAATTTTGTACCTGTAACAAGCGATTTGTACTAAGGAAGCGAATGATTTGTACTAAGCGATGAACGATAAATGATTTGTACTGGTATGGTCTACGATTTTTACGAGTTATTGCTCTACAATAACATGTAATGTCTCCGTTTCAACGAGACATGCCTTATTAGAGATACTGCCCGAGTTTACACACCCATTCAAAAACAGCGATATAATTTTTATGTTGAAAATCGATCATGGTGACTTTGTTTTAATACTACTACGCGGGCTTTGATTAGTTCCAACTATTTATATTTTCTGTCATTTATTTACCTCTCTCTATCTCGAGACTGCTCACAGCGTCGAAGATCCTTTTTAAATATTATTTTCCTGAGTGGTCAGCAGCTGCCAAGCGTCTGCGCACCGTGGCAGCAACTCGTCCGTTGTGGGACAAAATATCACAGGCACATTCCGTGGTGCCTGTGGTGTGAGCCAGACACTTGTAAGGTAGAGAATGAAAGAAAGACGTAATACTTTTACCCCATGGTAGTGGAAATATTTGAGGTTTAAGTGTCTTTGTAATCTGAGGCTGTTCTTCCCTTAATTTGTAAAGCACTTGGTGTCTCAAATTATATTCACTTGACGCTTTGCTACTGCACTGTGACTTATTTAAAGGGAAGACGATGGCAGCAGTACGGTACTAGTTTGGCACTTGACGGCTTCTCAGATTAGAACAAGCAATGTTAAGTTACAGTGACTTAGCCTATAGTAAGTTACCTTGGCTTAAATATGTGTATTATAGGCTCAACTCTACCCTACATACTCAAGCTCGGCTACCTAGTTACAAAAGCTTTGTCTACCGTAGGAACATAATAATACAAGAATTCTGGAGCAAATCAGCTCAACCTGGATTTTCTATGCTGAAGACCACATAAATAACCCGCGGAAATCTGTGACACCGAAGCTGGCCGCACCTAGCGGCAGGGTTAGGAGCACATGTGCAGCAAGTCATCAGATTCAATAATTTCACGCAGATAGCTATGGCGGGTGTCAAAGAAGTCCAGTGAACTAGCGCCTTCAAACACGGCCCGTGTGCTTTCATTTATGTTGTGCAATCGTTTCATAAATTTCATAAATTTTTTACATTCAGTGAAAGACACGTTAAAGAAGCGGACCAAATTCTTATAGGTTAAAGAACTTACCTTTACTGCCTTCACTTCTACAGAATTCTCAGAAATGTTTCTTAGTGAAAGCAACGTGCCGACACCAAGAACCGAAAGTATCATAATCCTTCGGAGCTTGTGTTTGGCAGCAATGAACTGCTCTGCTTGGTGGGTGATACACACACTGGGCTTTGTAGGACACGCATGGGGTGTAGGAGTAGTCTAAATTTTATGACTCAAGACCTCAAACGAAAAAAAAAAAAACGGATTTTCTCTCGTGAAATTCACGCTCGCGGCATCAGAGCTTTTAAAATTCACAGGCATAAATACTAAAAAATGTAAATAGACGACGGTAGTATAATTTCTGCAAGATAAGGTGATTATTGTTATGATTACTGAGGATTCCTTAAATCTACTTTCAGAATTTCCTTCAAAAGTTCGGTTCTGCAGAAGTTTCTTGTAAGATGTGCGAAGCAGTGGAATGTAATTTCCACCGTACAGTAAACTTCACAGACAACTGAAGTATTCAAGGGAAATTATTTTCAGTGAACTCATCACCAAATTTTCCAGAGCTAGGACGAACATGTAACATTTGATTAGCAATTATATAGTGCGCTAGCCATTTTTGTCGGAAAATGTACTAGTAGTTGAATAGACACTTGATGGGTCTAAGTTGATGTTTAATTATATAACGCAGTAACTAAATGAAACTCGACGTTCATCCCCAAAATGATCAATTTTTACTGTAAAAAACTCAAGTTATCATACCTTCGGAAGCGGTGATTGAGGCCATTTTTTATTTCTTCTATAAGGATGAATACCTAAGCACGTACTACATAATTATGTCTAAACAAATTTGATGTACAATTGATCACTTTTCTGCAAGTAGAATCTCCCCTCTAGCAAAAAAAAAAAATTGTTATCTGCTCATGTAAAACACATTTCGTTCTTTATCATTACTCGTATGTACTCAAACATTGGCATAATATTTGGATTTGTATCTCATACTGATTTCAAAATATTTAAACACGAAAGATAATGCATCGGTTTGACTTAATTTCATGCTGGTTTCTAGTCATGAGTGAACGATACTAATATCGAAAAGAAAAATTCAATTGTGTTAATAAAACTTTTTTAAGTCAAGGTTTGTTATTAGCTCAAGAATTCAGCATAAATTTGTTTGATCCATCATCATGCGAAAGATGCATATTGGTATGGAGCTAAGTATATACAGGAAGAGGTTGGCGCCCTACTGCAGAGAATTAAGACAAAAAAGAAATAAGAAATGAAAATAATTTGTTTACGAAAAGATAAATGTTAATCAATGCAGATCTCGCGAAATATATTGTAAAGCACAAAATAAAGCGAAAGCTTCGCAACTAAAAGATTCTTCCAAGCTCAGCACGTTGCCGTAGCAAAATATATATACACACACGATAAAATGCATTCAGTGTGGGTCAGCTGTGTTTAAGAATATTTACTAGCAACTAACTAATTAACAAACGGAAGGAAAGTATTCTTCTAAACTTTGCTTCTTGGCAACACTGAAGCGGAATCGCGAATAAACATCAGAAAATTTAGTTCTACACCAACGTTGTCCGGCCTTTCTCAGTCTCGTGCAGAACAGACGCACGCATACCTCAGCAACACCAGCAATTCCTGCAGAAGCCGAGCACCGCCGAGACACAACAATTAGCGTCACGGGCTCGCAATAAACGAGCATCTCTACAAGCTCAACACTTATAGGAAGCAGCAAATCCCGATATTGTGCAGCCAGAGGGCAGGGCGCCCTGACCTGTTTATAGAAAGCGCGTGAGGACATGGCAGATACGAAGTGGCGTGCGTGCACGTGAGGAAACCAAAAGCAAGAGACAACAAGCCGAACCAGCTGTTGAGAAGCACGTACACATCGGCGGCGCCGATTGAGATAAAGATATGACGGGTCACGTACGAGCCCGTGAAGGTCACACAAAGATCCCTGTTATCAGTGAGGCTGGAGAGGAGGTGTCATTGCCATCTCACACTTAGTTCGGGGCCGAAACTTTCTTTTGATGGACCAGTGAGTGGATCGCAGTTATTAGTGCGAAGTGGACATTATCTTTGCTGTAGTAAAGTGGAACTATCGGTGCCGGGAGAGTATGTGGACTACCCTGAGTTAGGTTAGGCACCGATTGTAGTGAAACGATCCTATTCGCAAATAACCTCACCCAACATATAGTTTAAGGTGGGTCACATATAATAAGTACCAGGGCTAAGCTATCGTAGTATGTATGACGTGTATTTTTCTTCGATATTTAGCGGGAACACATAAAAATTTCTAAGATTAATAACTTTGTCGTAGTACACAGCAATAATAAATGAAGTTCATGTACGTACAATTACCGCTAGTTAATAATAGGAATATCCCGTACTCTCTCCAATACAGGCCAAACTGCATGGAAATACACGGTCCAGCTACGACATAGCTGACACAGTAAAGTTTTAAGTACACTTACTTAAATGTTTGCTTGTTAAATGCCTTACAGTGATTGGCAGTCAGAGCGCTACTCTCACGCCTGGCTGTTGGATTAACAGTTTATACACTTGACAATGGTACAGATATACTATACTGTGAACAGAGCGCTGCAGCACAATGCACAATGAACTAACCCAAAACAGAGTCGCATTTCGTTCTCAAAGACCTTTTGAAATAAATATTGTATATTTCCGTGGCATGGAGCCTTTATCCTATGTTTTATGGTAGTACAGTATTACGGTGAATATATGGTTCTCCGAAAACGTGAAAATAGTACGGACGCTTACTCTGGAAGCTCCTTGCTCCATTTTACTTCGGGGAAAGAGCTTTGTTCAGGCGCAGCAAGTTTCGTAATTACAAGAATCTCTGCACTTTCCTTATAGAAATCGGTATGCGAGACGCCCCATTCTTCTGGTTGTTGTCAGGACCCAGCAGTGTTCATACGTGCAGCCAGTACGTCAGTCACTACGCATTCGAAATTTGTGCCTGATTTAGTTAGTGTTACAACCTAATGAATGTGGCGTATTTGCTGCTCATGTGTCTTTAGCCTTTTAATTTTAATTGGAAGTGCATGCATGCGTGCCTTCTCTATCATTCAAGGGAGTAGAAACTGAGGATAACTACAATGATAGTGCAAAGTTTGTAGGCAAAAAAGTTCAAACATATCACTACAATCGGCAATCTAGAGACCTCACTTAAGCCCACAGCCCGCAGCGTAGTAAAACTTAACACGGCAAGAGAGTCTCACAGACTCGAAGTCTACAGCAGATATTGCCTCAAAAGCCCTACACACATCACACTGTTGCTAACACAACCTTGCTTCCATTTGCTACAGTATAGAGAAATCAGTTTGGAGAAAACCACTGAAAACTAGAGCACTCTGAGAGCGCATACCTCCGCCAAGCAAGGCAACGGCCACGAAAAATTCAATTTGGCTTTGAAACCATATTTTTCTTTGTATCAACTCCAAAATCTAATCAGTTGTGCCCTGTGATGGTATTAACTGGTTGTACGATTTTTGTAAAGATCCGTTCACAACTTTTTGAGTTATGCTGCTAACAAACATCATGACAAATATACAAACGAATGAACCGATCTGCACTAAAATTTATTCATCTATGTCTTTCAACATTACTCACAACTCCTATAAATTTCATAAAGATCCATTCATAATTTTTCGAGTTATTATGCTAACAAGCATAAAATTAAAAACAGTAACAAACAAACGAACAAACAAACAAACAAACAAACAGATTACTCCAAAAATGTTGTCATTTACTCTTCGTAATATATCTAACAATTCATGTAAATTTCATCAAAATCCGTACATAACTTTTTGAGTTATGGCATTGCGAAAAATGAGGCAAACAAACAAACAAACAAACGGATGGACGGATCTTCACCAAAAGTTAATCATCTGTTGCTCCTAACATCCCTAACAATCTTTGTATATTTCATCAAAATCTGCTCATAACTTTTGAGTTATCTTAGCGACAGACAAACAAAGCCGACGAAAACATAACCTCCTTGGCAGAGGTAATAATACTGATATCACAGCATATTCAATAAGACCCATCATGAAGCTCATACAGTATATCTAAGTCTGTCTATTTTACCGTGACACAAGATTACGCCAAGAATATCCTAAACAATACTAGAAAATTAGTAGAATACTTGCAGCTTTGGCAAGATCTTGGGTGGCATAAGCGAGAAACGTCTCTGGCTGGGGTAACTGAACCTCTGAGAGCTAAACCCACTGCAGGGCTTCGCGCAGACGCGTGACATGCCAGGAAACTGCAATTTCTTGCAATAAGGATGTGTCTTGGGGAATTTGCGCTGCCGCTGCAGCTCCTTGAACTAGGCAAGACAATAAAATGTTGACAATAATTCTAAATGAACTTGTTTCGCGATCGAGTTTTTACAGCCCAACGTAGGAAAGCGAGAGCGGTGCAGTATAATTGCAACAATTAACGTGGTGATGTACATGTATGTTCGCTCCGTGCGAGAAATGTTCAGTGTTCAGTGCCACTAAGATTTTTGTCGCGGAGGCTTTGCTATGCTACGGGCTATGAGTGTCCGCGAGGACTCATATTTAAGTTGAAATTCGAGTCACCTGAGACTATTTAAAGTGATGTGTTCCTGAAGCAATAAGTGCCTTAGAACGGGGATGGTCGCACAGAACGAGGTCGTAAGAATAGGACGAGTGACGTCAGTGGTGCGGACAGTTTGCCTTACAATAGCTCGGACAGTCAGTGTCTCCATCTCGACGCTCTTGCCTGCCAACCTAACAGTCAGCGGAGGTGATGACTGTGACTGACACTCGTGCGGCCTGCCAGCTTGAGTGATTTGTTCTCCACTGACAGCAGAGCTGACAGGAGCTGCTGGAAACCGCAGCTGTGATGGATTTGGCCTCCGTTCTGTTCCCAGTAACCATTTTCTCACAGGAGAGTTATTTCCAGAACGAGATCAAAAGATGCTTTAGAGAAGGGCAGGATTAATGGTGCCCTCGATAGAGCTGGGTCTCGGGGTAGTTTGTTTGAACCTTCTGATGCTGCTCCGGAAGTGTATCACTTTTCTCAATGTTGATGATGGCCGCCAGAAGATCTGGGTCAAAGAGTTTCTAAGCACAATAACTTATTATTTCATCTGTTCTGAAATAATTTTTCCACGGCTACAAATTTTAATTGCCTCATCTTGGTACTCCAAACTAAGGCAATTGAAATTTGTGGCTGTGGAACAGCAATTTCAGAAGAGAGGGAGTACCCTCCATTATTGAGTGTTCCCAATGTGAGGACACTGCGAGTTCCAGCTAATCTTTCACTAAGTTGTGAAGATGAGAAAGGCCGTGCAGCTGCTTGTGCAGGCAGATGGGAGCACCTCTTACAGCTGTAGGCAAGGGAAGTTCGTCTTACAGCTGTACCTAGGGCGAGTTTACCTTACATCTGCAGATGCCGGATGGGAGAGGGAGAGTAGGTAGGGTGCTGAGCCCCCCTTATGATGGCACAGACTACAGCAGGAAGGGTTGGCGGCGCACGCCCCTAGAGCTGCAGCTGCCGGGTGCCTGCAGTGCTGACAGGGGACCCGCCGAAAGGCACATCCCGCTCCTCTCGTAGTCACTCTACCCTTATCTTACTTTATGTCCCTAGCAACGTAAGGATATCCTCGAACTTCGACTTGTGAACTTCTTGAATCTATGATGTAAGAAGCGCTTTTCTAATCTCGAACTTGACTTTCTTCGATTTTATACCACTGTATCGTGTAAGACTTATTTCTCGAAGTGCTGTTTAGCTCCGGTTAATGTCAGTGCGTTGACCGTCACCAAGTGATAAGCCAATAGAGTGCACAGCTGAACAGAGCTACAATATTACCCGGCTTGAAATATTCAGTGACGGGAGATGTGCAATGATGTGTCGTCGTCGCTCAAACTCTCCCGTGTAGCGTTCCTGATTCACCTGCTGGGCGAGGGTCGTCTGCAGCAGCACCTGAGCTACACCGTGTCCCTCAAGGAGTCGCCTCCCGCACTTGCAGGTCAGTGCTGCCTTTAGAATTACAAATTGTGGAGTGAAATTGTTTTCTTGAAAAATATCAAGGGGAATGAAAGCGCACTGTAAAGCATTGGTTTGTGACGCTTTAGCTTGTGTATAATCTGAGAAGTGTAGAGGGCGAAAATATCCTGTGTAAAAGTGGGGCAGGATACGTGCCCTAGAGGCCCTTAATCTGAGTTTATGCCCTACAAAAGGAGTTGGGATTTTTTTTTGACTAAGAGAGTCATAAAATCTAAAAAGTTTTGAACTGTATTTCCGTGATAGCCATGAAGTATGGTCTTCAAAATTGAATGAAAGAACACGTGAGCATTTTTTACAGAGCGAGACCAAAAATTTGGAGGCCACATGCAATCATCAGAAGCATAATATGGCTCAAGACCCACAAGTGTCGACTTCTGTATAAGTACTGCACGATGACACTACATACGTCCAACATACGTCACGTATCATTTCAGACAGAAATTTACCCTATATATGAACTGAAATAATACTGCATATATTCGTTTTACGCTAGTTAATTGTTACGTTGAGGAATTCACATTGTACTTACGCTGAAGAACTGTGAAGTGATCTCGAGGGTGCGATTTTTTCGAGTTTTTACTCGACACCCAATAGGAAATTTTTAGACAATTATCCGAGCTTATGCGATGTTTCCTTCTACAGACAAAAGATATTAGCCTATAATTTTCAATGAGCTATTCGCTACTGATTACTGACCATGAAGTTGTAAGAAAGGGAAGTAAATGTCAGCGGCAGGCATATAAAATAATGATAAACTATAGAGTAACGAGAGCACTTTGAGGGCGCATAGCTCTGCCAAGCATAGCAACGTTCACAAAAATTTTATAAATTGGTTCTGAAACTCTGATTTCCTTTTTATCGGCGCTAAAATCTGGTTACTTAATTGTGCCTTTTGACAGAAATAAAAGGTTCTGTAATTTTCTTGAAAATCAGTGCGTAAGTTCATGAGTTATATGTTCTGACAAACTTTTGACAAACTTTAGACAAACACACAAGCTGATTATCACCAAAATTTGGTCATTCGTTTCTTTCCACATTTCTAACCATTCCTACTAATTTCATGAAGATCCATTGATAAGTTTTTGAGTTATATTTCGGACAAACATTGAACGAACACACAAACGAAGGAACAATCATCACCAAAATTTTGATCATTTATGACTTCTTACATTTCTAACGATTCCTGTAAATTTTTATAAATATCTGTGCAAAACTTTTTGAGTTATTTTGTAGACAAACATGAAATCAAAATAGAGACGAACAAACGAACCAACGGATCGTCACAAAAACTTGGTCATTTACTCGTCGTGATGTACCTAATAGTTCATGTAAATTTCATAGAAATCAGTCCATAATTTTTGAGTTATGGCTATAGGGAAGATGAGGCAGACGGACAAACAAACAAACGGATCTTCACCAAAAGTTAGTGATCTGTTCTTCCGTCCACACCTAACAATCTTTGTAAATTTCATAAAGATCCGCATTTAGCTTTTTGAGTTATGTTGTTGAAAGACAAACAAAGAGACAGACTTACTGACAAACTGGACGAAAACATAACCTTCTTGGCAGAGGTAATAAGACAAGATTTGTGGTTTATGGATTTGAACATTTCGATGAGCGTCCTCGCCATAAAAAAGAAATGCTTTAATTTTCGGAGAGGCGAAGCAGCTGGGTGGTTCATTTTCTGGACGTTCAAGGCTACTGGGGCGTATTTTGTGCATGACTCTATGAAGATCGAAAATCAGTACAACCAATACTGAGCTTTCTGCTAAATCCTTAAGGTACTACGTTGATTGATAGTGCAAAGTGAATATTTAATAGCAGAGAGTGACTTCGAATACCGAAGGCATTTCTCACATAATGTAGTCAACTCTACAATGCCAGCGAAGACGCTTAAGGGCAGCATTTGAAGTATAAAACGTATGTCTTCCCATTCAGTGAGTGCTTCTATCAGCCTTTTTAAATACTGTCAGAGCATTTTGCGAATTGCTACACTAAAATTTAATGAAACAATGGCGTAACTTATACCAAAATAAAGCTTACTTCCCCAATTAACAGTCTTGGTTTATATTACTATCTGATCACAGTAGCACTACATAAAATGATCATGCACGAAAAATGCGGCACTGTTTCATGAGCATTTAATTGCGTTAACGCTTGAGCGACTCAGAGTTATACAAGACATAGTCCATAACTTACGTGCACTGAAGCAACTATTCTTGCAGTTCTTCTTTGAAAATTACTCGGTAAGATGCACGTTCGTTGCTCCCAATAAGTCACCCGCTGTCGAGCAGCTCATGCGTCTGCCGACTGCAAAAAACAAACTGCGATTCTCATGCATGCATAGATTATTCAGACATTGAGATTATTAGGTCACACGATTTGAGACACCGACCATAATATGAGCTATTGGTAAATATGCCTCCAATAAACCGCGCACTAGGACATTTCCATCACACGCATCAACGAGAATTCTCATTACTTAGCATATAAATATCGAAGAGACCATTATATTACCTCCGCCAAGGAGGTTATGTTTTCGTCATGTTTGTCTGTCTGTCTATTGTCTCTCTGTCTGTCACCAAGATAACTCAAAAAGTTACCAACCGATTTGGACGAAATTTACAGGGATTGTTAGGTATGTTAGGAGAAACAGATGATTAACTTTTGGTGAAGATTTGTTCATCCGTTTGTTTGTCTGCCTCATTTTTCTCAATGCCATAACTCAAAAAGTTATGGATGGAGTTTTATGAAATTAACATGACTTGTTGAGTATATAACAAAAAGTAATTGACCAAATTTTGGTAGTGATCCGTTTGTTCGTTCGTTTGTCACTGTTTTTAATTTTATGCTTGTTAGCACAAGAACTCAAAAAATAATGAATAGATCTTTATGAAATTGATAGGAGTTGTTAGTTAAAAAGTATAAATGATTAAATTTTGGTGCAGATCGGTTTGTTTGTATGTTTGATTCATGTTTGTCATAACGATTGTTAGCAGTATAACTCAAAAAGTAATGAACGGATCTTCAAGAAAATTGCACAAGCTATTATTGCTATTAAAAGGCACAACTAACTGAACTATGTCATCCTACAACGAAAAGAACCGAGCTCCAACAAGACCTTGACCACCTCATGGAATGGAGCGCAACGTGGCACATGACCTTTAATGTCGACAAATGCTCAGTAATGCAAGTAGGGCTGGTGAACTCTTCCATCCAATTGAAAATGAATGGGATGGAATTGGCTACTGTCACCCAACAACGTCACTTAGGAATCACTATTACAAACAAACTACAACACAGTCAGCAAGTCGACAAGAGTGTGAAAATGGCGAGCAGAGTACTCGGATTCATCACCAGAAACTTCGAATACAACTCCAAGGACATCATC
>LQNS02278140.1:9661077-9676965 GCA_001587735.2 Parhyale hawaiensis | reverse complement strand
TTTTTATTTTTTATTTTCTCTTTGTCTTTTTTCTCTTTCGTCTTCCGTTTTTTCTCTTCTCGTTTCCCCAATCCTCTATATCCTACTAACATACTAACTCCCGGTGTCTCTTTGGGAATGGGCCTCTTGGTTCGTCTACTACCGCCTATCAAATCTAATCTAATTTAATCTAAATGATTAGATTTTAGAGTTTATACAGAGAAAATTATGGTTTCAGAGGGAATTTGAATTTTTTGCTACCGTTGCTTCGCATGGCGGAGGTATGCGCTCTCAGACTGGTCTAGTTGAAGTTGTTATTCGCGGAGAATATGAGCATCAGAGTCGGATTGAGCTTTGAGGTCTTTACTGACTGTGGGAATGAGCTGTTATAGTTAGTTTATGTAGGTGGAAGAAAACACAGTGAATTCTCTAATGGGAGCAATATGCCTTCTTTAGGACAAACCGAACCTTTGTTGAGTACAACATTTGGTTTGGAATAACCTGTGCTTTTTTTAGGCTTTCCTTTGACAATTTCCTACTCTGTTGTGGCTGAATTTCAGTTACCCGACAGCAATATCTGTTACGCCCATAAATGTGTGCAACGGGCACGCAAGAGCAGGAGGATGTTGCACTTATATAGTACTTCAATTATTGCTTTCACTGAGTGGGGAAACAACTTTGATTGTGCCGAACAAAGTTCTGGTGCAAGAACCGAGAGTGAATCGAGTGCTGTCCTAGTCCATTGACTTTCAATTAAGTTAACATCTTAATTACAACGTGAAGCACGAGTGGGTCACTTACAAAGTTAATGCTTCGGAGTGATCAACACAACAGCTAGGAACGTGTTAGCACTTCTATATCTATATACCGCGTCTTGCGCTATGTTGAGAACACCCAGGATGCAGCGAAACCGAGTTGATCTCCAGTATTCGCAGACAGTACTTTCTGAAACGTGACTAAATGGTCACTATTGGGCATCACGGAGCTATATTATTGAATCTATTCTAACATTCTCATTTCGCCTGAAAAACTATCCATTTTTTTCAAATTTAACTATTTCATATGCCTCATTGTAATTATGATTACAGATGTTAATTTAAAAGCAATACCTCGGGAAGCATCTGAAGCACAAGCAGACCAGCACTTGCAAGGTAGATAGTCATTGTCATTTAACAAGGTGAACTGTGCCCAGACCGAGGCTTACAGCTTGATTGATTTATATCAAAATAAAAACAATCGGCTTACTGTTTACCATACTTAAGCCAAGCACGTTTCATGTTTTTAAGATCACCTTAACGTAATTAATTTTCATATGTATTTTACGCGGTGAATTATCGGCGTTGCATAATAGATCGCTAAATTTTTTCCCCGATAATTTTTACACTCGATTTCTGAAATTGAATGTGAATTGCTGTGAAAATTTACCAAAGTATGGCACTTTTTTCACCTTCGAAGGCAAATGCTACTTAGCGTAGCGGACACAGAGCGATATATTCCTCAATATTATCTAACTGCCCTCGTGTCAAGAAGACTAACCGCTCTCCCAAGATTTCTCTCGTGAATTTACAGCAGTCACGCGACCATAAGCAAGCACTGTGCTTGGCAACCGTACCAAAGCAATCCCCCTCTATATTTTTTTCATTGAATGAAGAAAACGATTTACGAGAATTTCAGAAGAAAATTTTAAAGGGATAACTGCACCATAAATATTCGACCTCCGTAAGACAAGCCTCGGGTCTTCTGGCAAGAGCAAACGGTTTATTCTTATCTGAGCTACGTCATGGAGGTCGCTTATGTGTTCCTTAACACAGCACGGTCACGATTGTGCCGCATTGTCTGCCGAGCTGCACCAATTATTCTGCGTGATGTTGCGAGTGTGAGGGTGCCTGGGGATAAGCATAATGAGATTATTTTTATTTATGCCAAATTTGGTCAATATTAAATGAAATGTGGCCTAACGAATGCAATTTTAAGGGGTCGAAACCAGGGTACAGAATATCGTCTCGGTATGCCAAGGCAAGTACGACTTTTTAAATAATGCATTGATCACTCGTAAAACAAGTGTATCTATAATCAATAATCTAAATAGAAGGCGAAAAAAACATCGTTAGTTTATTTACTATGTGCTGGATAAGGAAGGACTGTGATATTCGCAGTATTTACATGAAAAATGTCACTAAAACTGCGCGTGCCAAATGAAACAGGAGTACCCTTATTAGAAACTCAAATTTTAGTACAGTGTTTCAAAAAGCAAGAAAATTCTGATACCGCTTTAAAAATAAATGTGGTCTTTGAAATAGTTCATAAAAAAACTCGGCTACACATGGAAAATGTTTAATTTTTTTTACCTCTTCTTACAACCTTTGTAGTCATATAATAGGTCAAAATTGGGGTTGCTTTATTGTGACGTCAGATGACGATCAGCATCATCAAGTAGACTTGTGTTTCAGACTAAAACTTTACTGAAGGTTGTAGCAAACTCCCGTCGATGTAACAGCGGGTTCACACGCCAGTCTTTTGAGCTTCATACGTGCGGCATACCAAGCGGATACGTTGCCCCGTCTGTTGAAACAGCAGCAAAGTGAGCAACTGGCAATATTTGTTCCATTATCTGAGAGGATAGGTAGCAGCTTAAACCTATCCATTACCTACCAGATCTACCAAAATTCTTGTCAGCTTGAGATGTAAGGCTTTGTGATTCCACACTGCGTTCAGAAAATAATTTAACGCAGTTTTTTAACTGCTTTCTCCTTCATGAATTTTTATGTTTTATTCTACCATTCTTTTGCCCAGTCCATACGCATTCACTACGCGAATGTAAGGTAAATGCTGGTTGCAGCGTGATCTAAAAAAGATTCCGTAGGGAGATGCTGACAGATATTTGGGTAAAATTACTTTGTTTCGCCCAGTAACTAAAGAAAGTTTATCATTTTGAAATTAGAGTTACTCTTTACTATTATTTGTGAGCAGCAGGAAATTGCACAGAAAAAGTTTCTGAAAAGCCGAGACAGAATCCTGACAAAATGAACTCGAAGTTATTCAATAATTGCAGTCGGTAATCTGTTGGCGTATGCTGACACCAAAATGCAACCCGAGTAGTTCACACACCCAAAATTTAATATTTTTCTCAGCGAACACACACCACACTGCCCAGATCAACACTGCCTGTTCACTTTTGGACATTTTTATCCTTCTGGGTAGTTTCGAAAATACCGTCATGAGAAACAAAATGATTATGATAATAACAGTATACTTAATACAACAGCGGGTGAGAATATAGTAAGGAGTTTTGCTCACTGTGCTATCACTGTATGCTTTAATTGAACGACAGAGACACGCATATTTCCATGTTTTGATGGTCCATTTCAATCAGAAAGGAAGTGAACATTCCGTTCAGCACTTCTCTTTTCGGTGCCGCACCTTCCCCAATAATATTGTCCCTTCTTCCGCATCTCCCGCCGTCGCTTGTCCCGTGTTCGGGGCGCCGTTTGGCAAGCGCCAACAAATCGTTTCAACGCACGAGACTAACAAACATTTACGCTGTGTTTGCTGCCGGCACTGAGATAATATTGGTTTTAAGACGTACTTCCGAGTTCATTACCGAATTAACCTTCGTTTGATCTGCATTTCTCACTCCCCCTCGTGTTGTAATGAAACTGCCGTGAAAGTTAATGGGACGGACTATGCATTGAGTTCTTCGCCGCTAAGGAAAACATTGGATTCTTTGTTAAGGCGGAGTTGCACGACGGTACAGTCGAGATTTTGGTGATCATCTGTAATGCTCAGAGTCCGAATGCGTGGCTGTGTCCAGTTAAACAGCAGAAAACTAAACATTCTGGCTCGGATGTACTGCGAATTGAATAGATATCGAAAGCGTTACTAGCCACACTTGTTATAAGCCAGTTGAAGGATAGGCTAACATTTTAGTGAATATTTTATAGACACACACGTTTGTATTTACTATATAACTACAGTATATTACGCCCAGATGAGTATTGTGGACGGCATTACGTAACAGTATTTTTTCATTTTCTTTACATGGCAAAAAATTACTGAACGCTTTTTTTATGTCCCTGAGTTCTGTTTACTGCACAAGCTCGCAGTACAAACAAACAGAGGCATAAAATTAGCAATAGTAACTCGGCCATTGTTTTTCCGTGCAATTGGAGGGCTTGTATGAGTGGTGTCATTAATGCAGTAATTCCTAAAAGAACAAGCGCTATTTTTTCAGAAGAATTAGCAGCTTACCGCTATGATAAGTAAAATGAGCCCTTCAACTGAACATTTTGATAAGTAATTGCCAACAGGTTAGTATTCATGAAAGTTTTTGCTACAAAAAGCACTTCAAACATTCGTAAGCCACTTCATCACCACGTGACTCGTGAACGGCTGCACAGTCCATAAATATTTTTCATAGCGGAATGGGGCACACGATTGAACAATCGGAACTGACAAAGTTCTACTTTGATTCTTCTTCTGAACAAAATCGGCCCATTTTCTTCTACTCCGACTCTACAACTCTGGTTAATAGGACAAAAATAACAGCCCAACTTTTACATGCGCGAGTTTCCTTCCATCGATCCGAGAGATCGAGGAAGCAGTTGCTAATAACTCATGCTAATATGTATAACAGGCACATCCCCTGACAAAAGTCTCAGAGGTGGCATTGTCAAAACATTTGTCATTATATACAAGATATTAAAATACTGAACACAGTTTCAAAATTATCGTACCAACCATGTAAATTAGGTTAAAGAGTATTCATATATTGTTAAAGGAGTAAAATATATTATTATTATTACAATTCAAATGCGCCAAACTGGCGATGTGACAACGGAGGTAACTCCATTAGGATGTCAACTCCCACCCAACCAGCCCAGCTAGAGAAGAAAGAAACAGAGAATTAAAGATCACAAAATAATTCTATTCATGAAGTGTTTGAAGCTGCCAATACTAGCACCAACATAGGTAGTCATCAAGATCATTCTAAATATCTACACAGGATAGAACAAATGAACAAGAATACTGACTAACATCGTACCGGCTCCAAGACAAACTCAGGAAGGGCACCAGTACGCTGAGTTAGCCGCTCTCGAACAAAAGGCTACAGAAGAAAAACCGCCGTCGGATGAATTCGCCAATTTTATATTTGAAAGAGAGAGTAAACTCCACCAACTCTGCAACGATGCTCCAGGTTACAAGGCTCATGCACTATCCAGCATATATGCGCATCTACGGACCACTCCATCAAGCCCGCTCAAATGACAATCAGCAGCAACCCCGGACAAGGAGCAGTATTCTAAAAGAGGGAGGACATAGCAACTAAACAAGCGACGTATTAACTCTAGAAAACCAAACACCTTCCATGTACGTCGCAAAAGACCAATATTTTTCAATGCTTGTGAGGTAACTGAACGGATGTGGGCCTCAAACAAAAACATAGGATCAAACCTGATACCCGATATTACCAGTTCATTAACCGCAGGAAGTGACACACCATCCAGTATAAGTGCGAGGAAAGCGGGCCTCTACGTACGCGGCCTGAACACTAGCATAGTCTTAGCCTTACAAGCCTTTAATCTCATCCTCCACGTAGAACACCAGGAATCAGTCACCTCCTAAACACACTGAATGGATCTAAAACCTCCAACCTATAACTAGGATTCTCGCAAACAGCCATCAGCACTAGGATTCTCGCAAACAACCATGAGCATAACCAAGACGTTAATTCTGCACAATGTAAAACAAGTCCACGCTGTATACAATAAATAACAAAGGGCGATAAACACTACCCTGTGGGACACCAGATACCACATCCAAAAACTCACTATCCTATACTATCGACAACCACACATTGGCGTCTACTAGACAACAACTGACTAATAAAAGGGAAAGTCGAACCACCCACACCCGTCAACCTAAGCTTAAGTGATTCACGTGATCAAAAGCAGCACTGAAATCAAGCTGGACCGACCTATAGGTAGCCTCATTACTCTATCAAGTGCCAACTGCAACATATGAGATGAGTGAAGCAGATCATCACAAGCTCCCAAACCCTTACGAAAACCAAACTGTGTCGGAGAAGGGACCCCCTGTTTCTCAAGAAAGTGACCCAACCTCGATGCAACCAACCTTTCATTGACTTTAAACGAAACAGGTGTAATCGAGATGGTTCTATAATCAAAATTCCGAAAAGGAGACACTGCCCTTAGGAACAGGCGTTACATGAGCAACACGCCAGCTTTTCGGAAATGAGCCACGCTGCAACATTCGAAGGATCAGAGAAGCGAGGGGGCTGCAAGATTAGCTACCTTTCGAAGAATGGGCGGAAACATTCCAGAAGAATCAGTCCCACCATAGTGGTCCGAGTTCAGAAGAAGGCTGTGCACTTCAGAACCTAATAAACTTCATACAGGGTATAGGCATTGGCCTGGACCACACGATGTGGTCCATGGTACTGCATATCCAAACCTGCGTACACATAGCTGGTACACAGTACTACAGGACAATAATACGGAGGCTGCTCAACGTCACGTAAGCTTCGAACCCTGCGTATGCCAGAGCTCCCGCCTGCGCTGCACAGCTCAGCTTTATTACGGTGACCGTGACCCACAAACTCTACTCTAGCTAGGTGCTGCTGTGCCACATTCACGGAAATGTGGCAGAAAATAACAAAATTACCTTTAGGTAAATGAGGAAAAAGGGTTTTCGTGTGATAATACTTGCAGTCGAAAGGTGAGAAGTTGGAGAACATTTAGCAAGAAAGTAAAAGTCAAGAAACATTATAAAGGAAATAAAAATTAACGCACTGCGTGAGGGACTTTGTTTACGTGGCAAAGCCCAAAAATACCGCCAAGACTACCTATATTGTCTTTTAAATATTTATAGCTTTTACGTGCTTTAATGATACATACATCGTAAGTTCCCGTGATTAGAAGGAATTGCCATAACCGTCCACAACATTGCCGTCGGTAGAAGTCGTAGTACAGTATTCATATCAGACAATGTTCGTGCGCAGATACGCAGCCTTTTAAATACATGATGAACAACCGAACATATATACCGGCCTATAACAATAATTTTCTATTTTCAGCTGCAGCCCCGCCTTTCAGCTTTGTAACCAAAATTCCTTCAGCCATGCTCGGTCAATAAATTGAGCCAAGGCCTACACCCACTTAGCTTAAATATACATTGTATTTGCTAAGAACAGTGACAGAAACATGCAGCCTTGCTGTCCCGAACAACGCAAATTTAAATTATTCTAGTAATTACTAAAAGGGACGCGAGGCTACTGACCGTGAAACTGACAATAGATGGGGGGGGGGGATCATTACCCGGAAAGCCTTTTGCATAAGGCTTGCAGGGCGGGCAGAATGGGAAATAAAGAATTTCTGCTTTAGGGCGGCCCTCAACTCTAGAAACAACGTTACAATGCTGATTCAGTTAGTATAATGACGTAATTGTCTATGTCTTAAATTGAGCTCCCGTGTGTGTTCAAATAAACGTCTCAACTCTAACAAATAAGGAAATCGAAACTATTTTCGGAGTTACTCGTTAAGTGCCATAAAATGCCAGTAGAGTTAATGTGTTCGCAACTTCAAACACGTGCTTTCGCTTTGCCTCCTTGAATCGAGTATTGGGTGTCAATCCAAAGTCATTCACCATCACAATTTTAGGAATCTCAACCCTGCAGCCTGATATGGAATTTTCCTCCGTCTCAGGAATAGCAGAGTCGTTTTTAAAACGTGTAACTCGATCAAAAGGTCAAAACCAACGCTTCTTTCTGAAAGTTTGTGAAAGACAAGACTATTTGGTCAATACCTTCTTAACAAACTTTTCCTCGTTGCGTCAGTCGATGGCGGGCTTGTATAAATTGTAATAAAATTCATTCCTCTATTTAGCACCAACACTTAATTGCAAAACCGTTTCAATACGTTTATCAGCTAACACCACTCGATCATCTATTACATTCGGCATTGCACTGCCAAAGGTTTTGCATTAAGGCTCTATGGTATGGTATTTGTACAGGCAACTTCTCATTGTAAAACGCCACCCTAAAACTTTTAACCGTAGGGGATTCCTTCAAACGTTGCTCGCTAATTATTCGGAAATTAATCCTATACCAGAGCAATGTTCATTATATTGTTGAATGTATAAGTCTCTAATGCCTCACTAACTAAAGTTGTGCTAAATAGGTAAATACAGAGGCATACGGTAGCTTCTTCTCTTCCCCTCCCCCTATGAAAAAAGCATATAGACCTATTGCATAGCCCAACTGGTGGTCCATGAGAGCTTTATGGGTGGTTCCCAGGATTCCACTGTATTTGTCAACAAACTAAATATGACTAGATAATTTTGACTTTACTGGTCTTTCATCAGAAAAATGGTCATTCGTTTAATAATATCATTCCTATTTAAAAAATGTACTGCCAATCTTTACGTCGAAACGCTTTCATTCGTGTTTTATGTGCTTCTTTATCTTGGTTAAAAATGATATGGTCCCAGACATTTTTTTTATTTGATGGGCTATGGCCTTAGACGAGCTGGGAACCAGTCGCCTATACTATATCTGACAGCCCATTCAAAATCTCAGGTAGGTGCGATGTCTGATAGATGAAAGTTCAAATTAATGTTCTCTATTTAACATTGGACCTCAAAAATAAACTGCTCTTGGTGATGCAAATATGTGTTATCAGCAGAAACATGAATTATTAAGCAGAGGCTCAAGATAGGCGATGATCAGAGAATCTTTTGATACCAACACGAGGTAGAATTGATGAATATAAGTTAATTTTGTCATTTAACATTGGCCAGTGCTCCTGCATCCTGCCAGTGCTTCTGCCAATTAATGCATTCCCTCCGTCACCATGAGCAGTTTATTTTTTTTCTCAGGTCGCTGTGTTGCGTGGAAACGATCTGATCGAAGTTTCGTCATTAAGCTGTAGGATCTAAAATTGGAAGAAGTGGGCCATTTGGTATAGTGTGGTCTATATATACTGTTATACACGAGTAGCATAATCCTAGAGTCCTAAGTTTGGATACGGTTCAGAGGAATAATAATATTAAATAGTGAACTGTGTGGCTTTTAGTATAAATTATGTGTGCTAAATAATGAGGCACGTCTTTCTGGGGGGCATGTGGCAGTGTGTACGCCCAGTTGCGTGTTGTTGCCGCACATTTCCCTCGTGTTGCCCTCACGCAGCCAGCAGCTGACGCCTCCCTGTGGCCGACAATCGATCTCCTCCTGATAGGCTGTCAGCAATTATAACAGCAGCAGGGGCAGCAAAGTTGCTTGCGATGTTGTCAAGTGCGTTTATCATAATGTTATGTGACTTTATTATCAGCCATCGTATTGATTAGGTGAAGGTTAGGTATCAATGATAGGGCGAGTCAATTTCCTAAGTCGCACGCACAGAATCGAACGCCGTGTTATTATTGTTGGCGTTGTGCTGCAGTTATCGGCCGTTCGATAAGATTTCTTACCATTTCGCTCTCACATTGTTATTTTAAGAGAACAGTAGAACATATTTACATTTTTCAATATTTAGTGAAGCGTTTGTCAAGTTGCCAGCCGTGATAGATATAAATTTAGAGCCGCTCCCTTTATATTTGTTTTGGTCCAAGAAAAGGGTAGTTGGCATCTCTCCGCCGTGACTCGCGCACGCTTGTACGAACACTTCGCTTGCGGCAGTGGTGGTAAGATGAGGTGCGGTTTGTAGAAATGGTGATTTTAAATCCTCGAAGGATTTCCAAATAACTTGAGTGGTGTATCGTATAATGTAAGAGATGTGAACACAAGAATAGAGTTGAAGTCGCGGTGTTGCTGTCATGGAGGCATTGCCGTCAAGATAGTGAGTGCCGAGAGTTTATTATTGATCCCACAAACTCTACGGAGGATCTCCTTTAGCTTGGAGTGTTTTAGTTAGCTTTATTGTGACTTTATTTTATTTGCTACATTTCCATGTATGTTTATTTGTATTGTGTGGTAACTGTAGTTCCAGTAGCACCGTTTTTGTGCTACAAAGTGCGTTTTTAAAGTAAGATTTTGCTTTTAACCCATCTTTGGCGTTCAGTTCTGCCGAATCCTTTTCATTGAACGGGTAGGTTGGGTCAATGACGCAAAATCAGTTCAATATAGCTTTGCCAAATGACATGAAGCATGTTTTTATGTAAATTCAAGTTCATAAATACTGAAAACATTCTCCAGTACGGAAAAACGGATTTCTGCTGTCGTATTCTTGTGATTTGAATATGAAATACTTCCTGGGGCACAGACATTGTACGCAGTTCGTCTTAGCTGTTGGGAAAATGTCTATGAATCACGCTCATTTTTTCTGTTTTTACTTTTATTGACTAACATCTTTGTGACTAGAAAAGAAAATGTTTTGTTTCTTCTTTATTCGGCTTGTCATTTTCTTTCTTCAATCGTTGACCAGTAAGCATACATTATAGCGCACCTGACAACGTTAATAGCTTGTGTGCTAATGAGGTACCTACATGATCAGGTGTTCTTGGGGTCGTCAACCTTGAGGCTGAAGTCGCTTTCGGTGTCTTTCGTAGAGCTTAAATTTGAATGTGATCTTTGAAACGAGCAATCCGCGATTCGCTCCTATAGCTTTGATGTTCAGTAATTATATTACCGGAGTGTTCCCTTGTTGATCACATTGACGTGTCGATCCTTTCGCGCCCACTGCGCATTTTTCATACTCCACTCCATGATATAATCTTTCTATACTGTTCCCCTGCTACCTGCTTGCCTATATATATATATGGCTTCTTCGTAACTCTCTTCGATATGGATCACACAATCGTCCTGGTAACGAGGCTTATGTTAGGCCTGCACTGATAATAATTGATGTATCCTTAATCTACAAGGAGAGTTGATAGGAGAAATCTATGACTTCTCGGTCACTGTTGATATTCACACTTATCTGTACAGAATAGTAAGAATATTATTGACAGGAGACTGAGCCAAACGCTTGACTGCGATGCTACAATTGCGTAGCTAAATATTAAATGGATTGAAGGTGCGCGACTCTCCAAAGAACCCTATAAGCCTTCAGAACGGCCTTCCTTTCCTGTCTACTGTGTTTCCTCCCATTTTCGTACTCCTGTGCTGTTCCCATGCAAGTTGGTCAATATGGCAACACATTCGTTCGTTGTCTCTATGTTTCGTTTACCATACTGCTAGCGCTGTAAGGTCGGATTTTGAGTAAACACCAAACAAGAGTCGGGTATTTTGGGAGCTAGGAGTCGTAGTCAGATGTTCGCTTATGGCAGGTTGCGGAGTCGGATAACAGTTGATTTATTTTGGTAGAGAGTCGAAAAGAGTCTAAGGTTTTTGGTGTATTAGGAATCGGGCACTGGCTGGATCAAGTAGTCGGAGTCGGATTTGGCCTATCGGACTCCGCAATTCTGCATATGTGTCCTCTGCTTCTCTGCTCTGAAGCGCCGCTTTCCTCGACCCCCGACCGGGGAGGCGTAAACTTACATTTGCATCTCGATCGTATTGTGATAACTTAAGGTGCTCATTATTGACGCTTTTAATTATAATCAGTGGCCGAATGTTCAGCTTTATACAAATGCTATATTGTATCCATTGGCGGTAAATTGCTAGTAGATTTGTGATAAGTTGGCAGTAAATTGATAGCAAGTTGGGAGTGCATCTGTGCTAAATTGTCTGAAAATTAGTACTAAATTCATGCTTGATTCGTCTCACATTGGTAGTGAAGTGGGACTAAACTGGCTGTAAATTAGCATCAAATATAGGGGTTAAATCGGTAATAAATTCGTTTTTATATGATTGCATTCGTGTGCTGCTAGCACGGTCGATGTGCCCACTTTGGTTGTGATCATCAGTTCTGACTAACATTAAACCCATTCGAGGTAGTCAATCGCGAGCGTTCTCTTCCCTACTGTAATCCGGCTTTCTACCGGCAGCAAGCGCAGTTGGTTTGCGATTGCCGTGGGAATTCCTACGCTTCGGTAGGACTATTGCGATCAAAACTGGGCCAAACGAGCACACCTTATCTACGTACTACCCTGAAGGGCGCTTCTTGTGTAGGACGTCTGAAGCAACGCTGTCTTACGAGTGAACAAAGTTATATTTTATCGGTATTTGATCCAGTGCATGACGTTCCATGCATTGCGGTTGTTCGTGAATAGTATTAGTCTTACCGCGTGTCACTCCGCATTCGAAGTGGGACATATTTACCTTTGGTAAATAGTTCAGACAGTGCCGGCGCACTTGTACACACTAGTGTGTGATAGACGTACTGAAAGGCCAGGTTGAATCACCGCGCATCTGCCGGACTATCTCTGTATGACAAAGAGATACTGTAGCTGTAGAGTACTAGTAGTGGATGATGTTATTGTGCATTCAATTCATCCAATTTGATCAAGGTAATCTAATCTGCTTAGCTTTAGCTTGCCCGGACTTTAGTATTGCGCCGTCAACTCATCGTCAAGTTTCAGCCGTTATTCGTAAACTGAGTTTGCATGAGATTGCGTCTAAACTTCCCTGTTCTTTTGTATGAGACTTGACATCCACAACATTGCAATAAAAAGGAGCGTAGCTGCTACAAGTACCAGCAGAGATGCAACAAATGCACGTAGTGAAGCGGGTAATAATGTAAATAAGCTGCAAACAAATTCTTCGTAGAGACAACAAACCATTCAAACGCACGGCTCTTCGCCGTCCTTAGGGTCTGAGTAGTGGAATAGTGTATTACGTCATGAATGAATATTCAGTACTCGGCAGCGTAGGTACTGCAGCCCCTGCCTGCACGTTTGTCATTCCTGTTTACTTCTTGTTCTTGTATCAGTTGTTTTGTTCAAAACCAAGCGGGAAAGACTCCTGCAATTATTGTCCCTTCTATCGGAAGCTCAATTTTTATACCCTCCTCCAAAAAAATACATATAGACCTTACTTAGAAATTTTGTAAGCTTTCCCGCAGCTCAGCAGTGGCTTGGGTAAAAAAAAAACCTTCGAAGTAGTTCCTTGAATTATGATTGTCTCATGACTTAAATATGAAATTCAATTCAGTTATTATGTCCAAAGAAATTTGCTCAGATTCCTGTAAAAGTTTTTAGCCTTTTTATATTAGAAAACCTATAGTGCATCATTGACATCTCATGTTATAAATAAGTTACTGCTTGGGCAAAGGATAAACATTAAATAGTGTAAAGGATTTATTACTAATTCATGATCGTTCCATCGTGTATGAAGGTTTTTTTTTGCTGCACACAAAGAGTTTTGAAAAGTTCAGGGAGATGGGCTCCTTCCTTGCAGTGTCCATACCAAATTCCTGTCGTTCTTTTCTTTCAAAATTCATTACTGGATCGAAAGTGCTAGTTTAAGGTTGTTTGTTTCTAAACTATCTTTTTTCCTGTTGCAGCTAAACGAAATTGACGATAAAGTAATAGTAATTATACATTCCCGAGTGGTATGTTCTTTGTCGCGAGCTTGAGCAGCTCGTGGCTGAGACTTTCAATTTTGACTTGAGGTGTGTTGTGTGCTGCTATAGCTGTGGTGCCGAGCATCTCTTTCATCTGATGCAGCCATGGTGGGCTGCCTCGTAGTCCCCACCGCAGAAACTCGATGTGACTGGTGCTTCTACCTGACTCCCTTAGTGGCTTTCTCGTTCCGTTGACAGCGCATTTTGTAACTTACGTATTTCTCATCTCCGCACTGTCAACCTGGAGCCAAGTGTTTTTTTTTTTGTTAATAACACTCAAAATCTTCATTAGGTAAACCCAAAATTCTACGATGACTCATTCAGAAACATTATGTTGGTGATTTAAACGTGTGAGCTTTAGATTGTTCCGACAGCGTTGTTCATGACTTCTTTATCATCTCCCGACTATCAACCTGGAACCAAGCTTTCGAAATTCAGAAACCTCATTATATTGGTGTACTAACATGTGTGAGTTTTAGATATGTAAATAAATCTGTGCTCTTTTTGACTTGTCTCTCTTCGTTTCGTCGTCAATCTAAACACAAGTGTTAGTTTTGTGAGGCTTACTGAAAATCTAAATCCATACAAAATTTTCGCTTACTTAATCAGAAACGTTATTAGATCAGTGGCACTAACAAATGCGATTTTGAATTTTCAAGAGCTACCAGTGAAAATTTTCCTAATGTAAATCAGCTTTTCATTTCCCCGTGTGTGTAACTTACGCAATGTCTTCATATGTTTAGCTTTTCCATTTCTGTGCTTTGAGAATCAGTTCACCGATGATGATTCTTCTCATTGCAAAAGCAATAGTTATCGCATTCGTATGTTTTAATTAATAAATAAAAGTGGCGTCGTCATCAGATGGTGACCATCCCATCTGTTCCTCATGCTCAGCGTGGCGACGGGGCAGTCAGCAGGCAAGACGGCTCCCTCACCCACCATCTACCTCGACTTGGCTAAGTCTGTGATCGGAGGAACGCTTGGTCCCCTGCTGAGTTCGGCAGGCAAATCTTCGGCCTCGGCGGCTCCTTCCCAAGAGGGGCCAGCCATGATCTACTACACCCTCGACCCTCAGTTCGGGGCTCTCCTCTTCTCCCTCTACTCCCGCAACGAACGATGTTCTTCGGTCTTCCCGGACCCCTTCGCCTCTTGCAGCTACCCTCCGTCGAGCGGCCCGGACCTGATCACCCATGCGCAGTCCGCGTTTCTGCAACTGCTTGAACTCGGCCAGCAGTACGCCTGCGTCTTGTCTCAAGGTGAGCTTTGTGTGGGACCACACTGCTTGGAAGGTTAGCTGCTCATGCCTTGAGGAAGTGCATGCATGGGTGTTTATCCTCAAGAGCATTGAGTACTTTGTGACTTGGTGGCATGAGCAAGTCGTGATGACACACACATAGCTGTAGGCTACCTTCTACAGTAACATATTCCATGACGAGAGCGTCATCAACTACGCGAACAAAAGTTGGTTAATAATAGGACTTCACCGCGTTGCTTGCATTCGACTCATCAGCTGTAAGTACTTCTGTTTCTTTTATTTAGTTGCATTTGTTGTTGCTATATTAAATATTTATTTCTCTGTTTTTATTTCGTAGGTGTACATGGTGTCAATGCATGCATTCGAATGGAAGGTTCTAGAGAGAATAGCATACCCTATTTGGGTGTTTTATCATACTTTATGACCGATTTTGTACGCCACAATTGTATGGACTATACACATTACAAGATCTTAGTAAAATTTCAAAATAATAAATTGCTAACGCTGTAAGATCAACTAAATTTCATCCTCACAATGTTGCAATATGGAATTATCAAAATGCTGCTCCATATTGAACTGTTCGTAGTTCTGGAAACCATTAAGCATTGGCGATAATATTATTGAGTTGCCTTTTTTGTTTGCATGTCACAGTATAGGCAGTCGCGAGGGATAGTCCAATATTTTATCATATTACAACTTGCCATACAATATGCATATACACACACTAAATTACTTTGCGTACTTCATCAGCGAGGCGCAATTTCTTACATTAAACTCGTAACATTTTCGTGTGCAAATAGACGTAAATTATTATATATGTTAAATGTGTAATATGCTAAATAGAATTAAATCAACTGCGCGAATGAACCAGGAAAATGCCGTACGTGTATAAGTTCGATGCAACAAAATTAGTAGGCTACATGCTTGCTTTGCACCACACTAAAATCCGCCTGTAGCACATATATAGCTATTAGGTACTTCGCAAAATTAGGGCAAACTGCAGGTATTCTCGAGCTAAACGAATCCATGGGAATGACTGTGCACAAACTTAAGACACGGAAAGACCTTGTTTGATCAGGCAAAAATGGAAAGCTTAGGAAACGGGGCAACTCAATTTCCTCCTACAGTTACCTTGATTTTGCGACTTACCGAAGGGAACTTCATTAAAGTTGAAAAGTTTATGTAGACAGAAGAACT
>LQNS02278140.1:9643626-9660905 GCA_001587735.2 Parhyale hawaiensis | reverse complement strand
CAAAACAACCCCTATTCAATGTTTCCCATAAAGCTAAAAAAAACTTTTCCCAAAACTAAAAAGAGAATAAAGCTAAAAACATTTCCTAAAACTACAAAAAAGGATAATCCTGTATATTAGGCTAAGAATTAGTCTAGTTAATTACCTTAATTTTTTATGATAGCCTAGCATTTTCCCGTATATTGTGTATATTGACATTTTTTTTAAATTGATTACGTTTGATTTTCCCACAACCTAATGATATCGTAACATCACCCCCGTCATCTGTTAGGAAAATTTTAGGTCGCCTCATTGAAATATATATATATATATATAACCAAAATAAAATAAAGAAACATGTCTAATTAAATTTGAATTAATTTTTAACTTAAGATAACAAAAAAACAAAAATATTTAATGTTCTAGCGTGAGTAAGTTAGTGCAAAGCATTTCCTCAACCTAACAGTCGATGCAGCTGAAGCTATTCGATGATCCAGTACAAACTTCAAATCTTAGAGCAGCAGATGTGGCACAATGTATAAAACATAGTTGGTAAGGCTAGGCGTGCGTCACTGCTCAGCGTTAATTCAATATGTTAAAATACAGTAGACATTGATAAGGTCCATATTATATATATGAACCATAATGGTAGAACCATCGTAATGATATATACATTAGAAAGTTAGGAACAAAATTTGGCGCGTATTTTCGGCGAATGAGCGTGGACCATGCCTTGTTTCAATTTGTAACAAAGTAATTAAATAACAGTAACAGCAACAATTATTTATGTCCTAACAGTAGGTGTACATGGTGTCAGTGCATGCATTCGAATGGAAGGTTCTAGAGAGAATAGCATACCTTATTTGGGTGTTTTATCATACTTTATGACCGATTTTGTACGCCACATTTGTATGGACTATACACATTACAAGATCTTAGTAAAATTTCAAAATAATAAATTGCTAACGCTGTAAGATCAACTAAATTTCATCCTCACAAAGTTGCAATATACAATTATCAAAATGCTGCTCCATATTGAACTGTTCGTAGTTCTGGAAACCATTAAGCATTGGCGATAATATTATTGAGTTGCCTTTTTTGTTTGCATGTCACAGTATAGGCAGTCGCGAGGGATAGTCGAATATTTTATCATATTACAACTTGCCATACAATATGCATATACGCACACTAAATTACTTTGCGTACTTTATCAGCGAGGCGCAATTTCTTATATTAAACTCGTAACATTTTCGTGTGCAAATAAACGTAAATTATTATATATGTTAAATGTGCAATATGCTAAATAGAATTAAATCAACTGCGCGAATGAACCAGGAAAATGTCATAAGTGTATTAGTTCGATGCAACAAAATTAGTCGGCTACATGCTTGATTTGCACCACACTAAAATCCGCCTGTGGCACATATATAGCTATTAGGTACTTCGCAAAATTAGGGCAATCTGCAGGTATTCTGGAGCTAAACTAATCCACGGTAATGACTGTGCACAAACTGAAGACACGGAAAGACCTTGTTTGATCAGGCAAAAATGGAAAGCTTAGGAAACGGGGCAACTCAATTTCCTCCTACAGTTACCTTGATTTTGCGACTTACCGAAGGGAACTTCATTAAAGTTGAAAAGTTTATGTAGACNAAGACACGGAAAGACCTTGTTTGATCAGGCAAAAATGGAAAGCTTAGGAAACGGGGCAACTCAATTTCCTCCTACAGTTACCTTGATTTTGCGACTTACCGAAGGGAACTTCATTAAAGTTGAAAAGTTTATGTAGACAGAAGAACTTGAGTCAGAATTTGCGTACTCTTTCAATCTCCATTTAAGTACTACACCGGCGTCCGAATATTTTGCTGTTCTTATAAACCATGTGTGTCGACCAAAGGGCTTGGTAAAATATTAGCATATATTACCTAACCAACTGTCACCACTACAGTAAAGTTTATAATTTATCATCTTTTCAAATGTGATGCAACTGAAAAGTTCGAAAACTGTGCTTCTATTTATGGTTAAAGTAAAGGGACAGAGCAGCGCATTCGGACGCGAGTAGTGCGTGCAGGAACCAAAAGCCTGTCGTGTAAACACACCTTTACACAAACAAGTGTCGGCAGCGGACGGGCGCGCCGCTGTGAGTTTACGTCGGATGACAGTAGATTCACGGCAACAAAAATCATCGTCCACCGTTACTGTCAGGGCAATGAACGTGCCAGCCGCCAGGCAATATATATATTTGTAGAGATGCAGGCAGGCTATGCTACGTCCACCAAAGTACAAAGACGGGAAATCTAATCCGGTGGGAGTTTAGTAGTGTATAAGATGATGTTTGGTTGTTGACTCCTAGTCTGCTTCTATGCGTGACATACATATATATTTTTGTTCTATAGTTTTTTGCTGTCTGACGTATTTTTAAATATAGGTGAAAATATATAACACTAATAGTTTAGATTACCCAGCGTGCAAGTTATTCAATGCGCACTGGTAACTGAAACAGTTTTGTGAGTGGCCTTGTGCTGTGTACCGCTTCGGGAACACAAACTGATAGTAAAAAAAGGGTCGCAAGTTTTTCTCCTGAAGTTGTAACGCCTATATACCGTATCGGTTTCTGGGGTAAGGAGAGTATGATACTACCTTTCCTGCTACCCAGTGTCTTCATTGAAGAAAATTCGAAGCAATGGTTGTGTCAGTAGGGTAACAAGTCTAGTACCCGTCCACCATGCTTGTAGCCGTTCACTTGGCATTAAAAACTTCCTGTGTAAAAACTAGCCGTACTAGAGAGCCGTACATAGACTTAAACTGTAGGGTACTACTTAGCCTACAGTTGAAGCCTATGTGTGGCTTTCTAGCACTGCTAGTTTACACACAGGAAGTTTTTAATGCCAAGTGGACGGCTACTAGCATGGTGGACGGCTATTAGACATGTTACCCTATTAGGCGACAAAATAAAAATTTGGGTCTGTGAAGCTACTGGAAACACTTGTTTGTTTTTTGTTTTTAGAAAAGATAGCTTGTTCTATAATTAAAATAATTTGAATCTCATAGAACCGCATTGAGTCTGTCTTGTTCTCATTCCACGTCAATATTTTAGATACTTAAATTATTTCAATGTTTCTGCTTAAGCATAAGTTAAGCGGCAGGCCTTGCAATGCATACTGTAGGTACCGTTAGGCCGCGGCCCATCGAAGCAACGAGTGACGTAAAAAATTAGGCCTAAGCAAGTGGCTGCGACGTAACGCCGTACCTGCCCCACTCGTGTCAGCCACAGGCTGAAACTGATAACTCAGTAGTTCGTGCAGTTAGCTACTTCAACCGAACACACTTGGCTCAAAGGATGAAAAAGGATATTTCTACTATTAAACAGGCCTACATGATATTACATGCGGAGGACCTATATAGTAGTTTACGAAACTAAATAACTGCTGTGGTAGCATAATATCATTGGAGTTTGCTGTCCTTGACGCCCAAATGCTTCTCTGGCAATCTGTTGTCGAGTTCAGTCCTGGTATTCCTTTAGGCGTAGGGGAATTTATCTCTAGCACGAACCAGTGTATGTGGTATTCCCAGTTGGGATGTGCCGTCGAGTTGTCTTGACATTTACTGAGTTAAGTGTGTGTCATGGTACCTAATTATGACCATTCCTTATTTTTTTAGCCTTTTTTCAATGCGCCTTACAAATTAAGAACCTAATTTATTAGTGTTTAAAATTAAGTTTTTAATTGCTTTTGTATGGGCTAATGGCCATAGTAAGAATTTCAGTCTTTATGCAACTTCTATAGCTTTGTTATCAAAATTCAACGTGCGCGCATGTTCTACCGAAGATCCTTACTTTTTAAAAATTTCTATATTTTCTGAATTTTGCAATAATAATAATCTCCAAACATAGGACGACTACCTGACGGACATAATCGAGATTAGTTCATTAAGGGTTAATGCACACAGCATGGGCATGGTGTTGGCACTTCATGTAGGGCATCGTATCAAATGTACTATGCGTGAGTGCGCGTGTTTTTCTACGCGCTGCTGCAGGCAGCCGTCGCGCTCAGTACAGACGTCGTCTTTGTACGAACACTCCCCCCCCCCCCGTCGCGCGTTATTGACGGGCGGCCTTCATCACGCGTTTTTTTTCTTAACGTTAAGCACTTGTGTCGACTGACGTAAAATGGCAGAAGACTTAGCTGCTGTTTTTGAGTTGTGTTTATAGTCTTTGTGTATATAATGTTAAGCTGTGAAAGAAGTAGGTAACTAGTACGGTACAGCATTTCAGTTTTCACCCGTACAATGTGCTTTTAAACCATCACGTTGCGACAATCGCATTAAATTAACACGTACAATACTGATACACGTTAAATATGTATTATGAATGCCCCTTATTTCCCCTGATCTGACCACATCTCATACAATAATACTGGTGGGCTTCTGATCATCTGTTTCTTTGTTCATTCGTCTCATATTCTGGGTGATTTTTGCTCCCGGGAGACTCTGTTGGACCGTACTTAGGTTACCTCATTCCTTATTCTCACAGGAAGCAATACTTGACACGGTGTCTACCTACCATGGCTACTTAAGTGATCTAAGTTTTCGTGCACGATTGCTGCTGACATACCAGCGCCATCGAAAAAAATAATGTTTTGCTTGACGTAGTTTTTGTCAGTGTTTTTGCGCCTGTTGAATATCAGTACATTTCTGAGCATTGCGTATTAGAATAGATTTGTTGAATAGATAAAGAAATAAAATTCGAAGGAATCTTCGATGCCGAAAATACACAAACAATCAATAGCACGGAAGCGCAAATGATTAGAAAATAGACTACGTGGGATATCTCGAGTGAGTACGGTATAGGTACCGTATGTGTTGATCCGTTAATATACCTTTTGTTCATGAGTGAGGGCTAGAACCATCTCACAATATAAGAGCGCGTACCGTAGCTTCCGGTTCTCATTTGTGGTTATGCAAGGGCGTTGGTCAGTACGTATATATGCAGGCAATGCGGTAGTTGGCGAGCTTATATACTTACGTGTATGAGTAGCATGTTAATATATTTTCTGGTAAAGGTTATAAGTTCATTGAATAATGTGAGAATGCGTAGTAGTCTGCTTCCAGGTTAAGCTAATTATTGCTTCCTGTTTTCACGAGCTAGCCTACTATGTTTGTGAATCACTTCACTTGTCGTGAATATCTTTCTTACGAAAATAAGCATGCACGTACATTCGATCATATTGTTCCAGTTAGCTGTTTTAAAAACATATAAGTAACAATGTATAGCCTCCAGGTTAGAGAATAGTGTTGCTGCCTGGTTTCACTAGCTGTGATGGGCTAGGGTCAATGTACAGGTTATGCTTACCAGCAACGTTAGGCCGGACCCGCCCTTGGCGTGACGGCCATTACATGAATTGCGAACTCTTCAGTGTTATGGTTATGAGTTCCTGTGCGTGTCCCGCATTGTACTGAATTGTGAGAGTTCATATAGGCCTATATGGTGACCTCCTTCCTGGCTCCTCTTCTCTGACTCTAGCTCTGCTTCTGCTAGTTTTTAAGTTGAGCTGACATACTAGCCGAATATTGCTAAAGGTTCTTCTTTAGGTTTTTTTTTGTCTGTCGCTTTGTCTATATGTCTGTCATTTACAGAGATAATGCAAAAAGTTATGGACGGATCACTAAATTTATGGGAAATGTTAAGTACGCCAGGAGGAACAGATAATTAATGTTTGCTGAAGCTCCGTTCAGTCACGGGTTTGTTTGATTGCTTGCCTGTTTTTTATTTCTTGGTAACATAACTGAAATATTTATGAACGGATCTTCGTGAAATTCGCAGGAAGTGTATTGAATGTTACGGCCCGAAGAGCAACTGATCAATTTTTGTAATGATCCGCCAGTCCGTTAGTCTTTTTGTATCTATGTTTGTTAATATTACCCAAGCATTTTGGACGAATCTTCATGACGTTTGAAAGCATTGTTTGAAATGCTAAAAGGCATAAATAAGCAAGTTTTCGTGATGATCCATTAGTCTGTTTTTGTGTTTAACTACGTACCGTATGTATATATGTTTGTCTTTGTGTTTGTCAGAAATAAAAAATTACGGACAGATCAGCACGGGAATTACAGGAAGAGTTTTTCAAGAAAGTTACAGGAACTGTTATTAATGTTAGAGGCACAAATGACCGAGTTTTCATGATGATCGAAAGAAGTCCTGGTTTCAAGACCAATTTGTATTTTTCATTAACACTACCTAACTTGGCGGAGGTATTCGCTGTCAAGAGTACTTCTGTAGTGCTGTACTTCACCCTATCTTAATGATTGGTTGTTTTGCTACAAGGGTTCTCAATACATTGTAATCCTAAAGGAATATCTATATCTTTTGTAGCGCGGTAGCACGGACTGGTAACGGTACGATAGACGTAAGCTATTGTCCGACATCACAGCTTCTCATCATATCAGCTGTCATCGCAAATTCATGTCCCTCAGTATAGTGCATGCCAGCAAATTGTTGCCATCTATCACTTCGTTGACAAGGGCACCGACATCAGTTCACCGCGACTGTGCACAAACGCGCAAAACCAATCTAAAAAGTTGCAGTATCCCAAGATGAGATAGGCTTCGATCCAACAATATATGAATCTCAATATCGGGTCACTTCTTCTTGGACCGCTTATCAACGTTGCATGATTGCTCCAGCATTTCTATGGGGATTCCCCATGGGAAGTTTGCCCTCAGTCCCCCCTGAGCTTCCCCTCTGTATGGCAGCAGCCCTGGCAGCGGTCCACCCTCACTGCATCGATCTGGAACGACTTGACGAGACCCCGCTAGTAGGGCTTTGCCTGTAGTAACAGCGCTGAGGCACGCGCTGCGTCGGTATGGAACCTCTTGTAACCTCTTATGATTCTGTCTGTCCTTTGGGCACATAAGTGTTCAACCAATTAACGCTTGTAGTGAACGTTGATTACTCATTGCTCGGTAGAATGGCGCTATTGATGCCGTACAGAAAGGTGGGCAGTATGGTTAACGTTTTATGTGGTTTTAATCTCCTGATTTTACATCCGCACAATTCTAGCTGCGTTTTGGAAGACATTCTTTTAGATTTTTCTGCTAAAATCGTGAAGTTATTCATGCATCACTTTTTGTTTTTAGGTAAACTTATAACAGGCTAGAACGCTAAATTCGTCCAAGAATGCGTGAAAGCAGGTGCTTGTATTACAAATGCAAGTGTATAATTAGTACGTTTGCATGTGATAAATTGCGACGAATGAAGTAAAAAATGATATCAAAACTAATCAAAAGAAGTACTATTGTGAAAACAGGTGTAGAATTCTTAACAAGTAGTCTGTCCCAAAATAAAACAATACGTGGGCTTTATTTGTTGTCCTAATGCTAATAAAGAGTTTCCTTTTATACTTAGCTCGGTCCCTCTTTTTATTTTGGCAAGCGCCTACCTTCCTGGTGCCACATTTGTCCAATAATTGTCTACTATACAGTCGTTGGTTATGCCGCAGTATAATCTCTGACCAGCCGCCTGGATGTTTGCTATCACATGATGGGCGCGGCCAACACTGACAAGTATTGAGCTACGTTCAAAAATGCTCGCAAAGTTCTGCAAGGCCAGGACGTGTCGCTGCATGCGGTTGATAGCTGCAGCAATGTACTAACCTGAGTTTTCTTGGTGAAAAATTTCTCTCATCTTTGAAGCATTATCAGGGGTAACTTTTAGTAGCTAATTACTTTGTGGAATCAGTATTCTCAGAATATAATTGAAGCACGTTTAATCCGCATTTGAGAGGTTGATTGTGTTCTGTCCTCCATTCACAACCAAAGTCCAAAGCGTTTGTGAGCTCTTTATTATTCAAGACCTTTCAGTCCTTGGTCCCAAGTTCTCGCTTTGATGTATACTTTATGCTACCGTAACTATCCTATAAGCAGATATCACTTTTGTATTTGAGCGCTTTTACTTCGGAATTCCAACTGACAATTTTCACATTTTATAGCCTCTGCGCCCTTTAAAGGCCATTATACAGTACGTCAAATCTCTATATTATTCTACCGTTTTTCGCCCTCGAAACCGTCAATTCTCTTCGTCACTATTCGGTTTTCATAGATCGATATCCTGCTGATACATGCAGAAATGTAAAAATCTGACCTTGACCCCGGGGGCGGTCGTCTTTCTTGGCCCGGGCCAACCGTAGAAAATGGGGCGCTTAAAGAGACTGTCTCCCCTCGGCGGAGGGAAGGTACGAGGTCGCCATGGTCGATATTGGGCACCACGTGACCATACCATGCGTGGGACCTCTACATCATCCTCCTCCTCCTCCCTTGTGCAGCCGACGATGGGCATGTAGCCAGACTCTTTACTGCTGCTTCTCTCTTTGTGAACCCTTTCGTGCTCGCTCCGTCTCCGAGTATACGTGGTCTTGCCCGCAAAAATATCCCAGCGTCAACTCGTTGCTTCCTGTGCCTCAATGAAAGGCGTGCCGAGAGGTACATGCAGGTCATGTAGCATAGTTCACTTGCCACGGGCGAGACGAGTTGTTTTACCGCATGCATGTACATATATAGGCTAATGAACTATTGAGATTTCTTGAATTCTTCGTTTCAAAGAAGTCATAAGAAAGCTCTGAGTTCAAAGTTCGTTTGTACTTTATAGTTGAGAAAAGTAACCTGAGTGAAATCCAGAACAGGGACTTGATGAAAGAGCTACCACCAGATCTTACCTTGAATATAAATGATCAAAATTAGTATGAAGTTTAGAGACCCACATCTGCCACCGGGTGGTGAAGAGGACGAAAGCACTCACATATTCAGGCCCGAAGATTAACAATAATTCATGATGAAGCACTTCATCTGAAATCTGTGACTAGTTTCTATTGTTCTTAAAGTTGTGTATTATATATATACCGTATGTTCATGCGATAGCTTCCTTATGGGTTATGGCTTATATTACAGATCATAAGGTCAAACTGCAAAACTAAAACAACTAACAATAAATACCTCCATTCAGTTGAGAAATGGAAATTCTTATTCTCTGTTTCTGAGGCTCATCTCTTCATTAAATTCACTGGATTCAAAACATTTCGTCTCTGCACACTGATATCCTGTGGCTGAAAAGAATATTTTTGATATTTCATATAATAGTTTCTCCATAGGTAAGCGGAAACAAACTCCCTGCTCTCCTTTTAGAACTATATCCGGGTTACCTTGCATCGCAGCTGAGACTCATCTTCAATCAGTTCACTCTCCATTGAGGACACAATGCGTGCAAGAGAAACACCGCGTCATCGCTCCTCAATGCGGCGATGCATGATGTCACACCGCAGTACTTTCCTCCCGTTCCAGTCATTAACCTGTCACCCCATCTGTTGCGACTACTTTGTGCTTTTATACGTACGTCACGTTTCTTGCGTGTACTCTTTAGGCGTTTGGCGTTTTGTCCTGAGTTTTTCCTGCTTCCTAGTTTTCACGTTAATTGCTTTGCTAAAGTTTATAAATAATTGCAAGAAACTTATTCTTCCTTACAATGGAATGGGGAGCAAGTTATTTCTCCGTTATGACGAGATAGGAAATAATCTATAACTCGTTTTTATGACGGGATGTGCTACTAATGAAGTCCCTTTGATGAAATTTGATGTGGTACGTAGGTACCTATACTTACTCCTACAGTTACGAAAGTCATGTATTTGCGAACTGATAGAATGTGTATATATTGAACCTTTTTACAATGCAACCGATCTCTAGATAGCATTCGTGTCAACGATCAAGAGTGGAACGTTGTTCCTGTCTCTCGAAAACAAATAGTATGTGTGGTGTAGCATCTGCAAAAACTGCGGTATGTATAATTCGTATTGATTTTCGTGAAATTACTCAATGACTGCATTGGTATTGAACAAATAGAAGTATTTTCTAAGAATACATGAAAACTACATTTTCGAAACGCCACGTTTCAGCTGGAAGAGAGTAAGTGGGGCTCGTGCTCTGCAGTTCTATTTATGAAACTGCGTAGCACCCCCTTTTTACATTAGGATATTTATATTTCTTTCACGCATGAACTGCCTGAAGGAATGTGCTATTACACAGAATAATATTATTCGTACTATTTTCTAGTTCAGGGAAGAAAGACAAATACCCTGCGATGGAAGTTTAGAACTCCCGCTTTTGTAGCCACGAGCTGCGACTGCAATGGGTCAAGTCTCCTACAGGATCATGACATGCACCCGCCGTCGAGCTGCCACTAATTACTCTACAAACGAGAAAAACTTTATTTTTTAAGCGCACCTGCTGATGCACTGCTACTCTCGCGTGCGCTTCAAACGCCTGGCCGGCCAAGTTTCGGTTTTCTGTTTCGCTTTTCCGTGACTTTTAACTTTTTAGGTGAACACTCTACTTTCCTTCTTATATCAGCAGCGAACTTTCTTTACAAAGACGGAGCAAAAGCGTTACTCAGCGTTAACCTCAACTGTTATTTGAACTTGCTCTGTGCAAATTTCTTTAATTGGTGCGCTGGAGCCCCCAGAGGGTTCGTGAGACCGTCGTTACTGAAAGTCAAAACTATAAAATGCGTGTTGTCGGAAGAAAATAAGATCGTGTTTCGAAAAGTACCTATAGATGGGGTTCGTGAAGACCTTTGACATCCACATGGGATTTGTGTACGTGGAAATTTTTAAAATCCTAGTGTGGTTCATAGGGATGATCAAAGTACGGAAAACTGTTGTGTGACGCATCATATTTACTTGATTCAGTCCTTATAACTGAGATGTATGATGTAAAGGAATTCATCATATGTTGCCACACTATGATATAGGCATAAATGCTACAGTTCCTTAACGATTTCTGTAGATTTTAAGGAAATTGTAAAAAGCTTTTTTATTCCTTGATAAACTTTTTCTCAATGCTGTAGATAGAGTCTATAAGTGCGGGCTTCAGAACAGGTCGACGTTCAACGAATTAGGCGACTTGTTTGCGTTATTGTAGTAGAGATCATTATATGGTTTTTAACTTACGTTTCATGACAGTACTGGTGTAAAACTTTTATTTCATTTCTGCTCACTGTACGCTGATAAAATGTATTTGATGCAGTAAATGACATGCATTTTTGTGACCGGCGCACCTCGCCAATATGTGGTTATAGGCACGGAAGATTTTTAGGCTTTCTCGTGCCTTATAAAATGAATTATGAATATATATGTATAATAGCCTGCTTTATTTTTATAGAATGCGATAGCTTAACTCACAAATTGGCTATAGCTTCCACACCAGAATTGCTAGTTTTCCCTTTATGCATGATAAACTCTGTCAGCTTCCTCATTTTCTTTTGCAAAAATTTCTACAATATATTGATCCATTTGAAGTACGGGTGGTAAACAATATCACTTTCTTTACCAAAATTTCTACCGTTTTCATCTAACGTCCAGTGAAATCGGTCAAGTTTTCAATTTCCTTTTGCAAAAATTCCTGCAAAACATTGATCCATCTGAAATGGAGGTGATAAACTTTCTCACTCTCTTTACCAAAATTTCTACATTTTGGCTCTCTGTAGTCCAGTTTGTGGACGCCGCCTGGCGGTTAGTTGGCGCCGAGCCGCTCGGCGGAGAGCCAACCGCTATTGGACTGGCGGGTCCGCTGTGCCGCACCACACCCGCTTGTCTTGTTCGTCATGCGCCACTTTCTCACTCACCCAATGTTGCGGCGTTTTGCTATGCACGAACCCTATTTTTTTTTCAAATTTGTTACTTTGCGAGAAATTGTCAAACTTTTAATGTTAGCAAGTTTATCAGCCTGCACAGAAAACCTCCGTTGTTTTTTGTAATTTGTATTTTTACCAATATCAGTTTGTGGAGAGGTAGTCAACCATTCTGTAATCTGGTAATTTCTATAGGGAATTATTTAGTTTCTACAGAAATGGTTAAATGTCTCAGATTTATGTATATACTTCTGTTGAAACTCGTTAGGTCGTAAAGAATTTGTGAATCTTATTAAATATATGTTCATTACGATTTTTAAATTATCCATTGTTTCGGTATTTAGTCGCGCGTTAAACTCTTTCTTGAATTTGTTAGTTTGTGCTGAAATAGTTGATTAAAATTTGTGTAGTTTATATATAACTCCATTTTATGCTCTACCGTCCTTTTTCTCAAATTGGTTTCCATGAAAAAAAAAACTTGTTTTTCAAGTTAGTTGCTGAAGTACACTATTTTTCCTTTTTGCGCCTACCTGGGTTGTAAGCTATCGCGACTCATAGTAGTGATTCATTTCATTTGCTTATTATTGTTCTCTGTTGTAATGCGGAAGATTGTAGGCTAAAAAATCTGTAACCAAGAGTCGTACATACACGTATCTCAGCTTTTGGAGGAATAAGATCGTATCAAATACCTACACTTCGAACGGAAATACCGTAATAGCTTTAGCACAAAATTGACCATATCTCATTTTTACGCGATTAATTTTTCATGAAACTTGCAGGGAAATCGGGACATGTTATAGCAACACTGTTCAGTTTGTTTACATTTTGCTGTGTCTCCTGATTGACAACTCTTTGCATTTTTTCTCTTTTTGTTGTGATCGATAATAACAGCTTCTTGTATATTCTGCTAAAATGGGACGTGGGAAAGCTCCAACTAACGAGCAGAAAAAAATTATCATCAAAGAAACTGCTAAAGGAAAATCTCCTGATGTTATTGTCCTAAAAATAGGACGCCATATTGACACAATGACTAGAGTCCTGAAAGACCCTTAACCAGTGAAAAACTATCAGATGCTGGGCATTCGAGGACTGTTATGGGAAATGTAGTTCGTCAGCTACGTAAAAGACCCAGCAAACAAGTAAATAATTTTTTATGGCTGCTGGGCTCCTGAAGTGCCTAACACCACAATAAATGACATCCTTCGCTCTGTTGCTTCTGTCAAATCCCCTCTGAAATTATCTCATCTGACGCCAAGATATAAAATTTTGAGGATGGAATGGGCAGAGAAACACATGAAGATCACGAATCATGTTCTTTTCACCGACGAAACCCGGACAACCCTTGATGGACCTGATGGCTGGAGTAAGGGCTGGGTGCTACCTGGTGGTGCGTGTCAACAACGCGTAAAAGGTCAACGTTACAACAGGGCTAGGTGGTGTTATGATATGGGCTGGTATCATAGTGTATCGACTTGTAGGTCCGGTTAGAGTTCTGCATTATATTGTGATATGTTAATGGACGATTGGTCCCTAGGCTGGATGCCATACCCCTTTCGTTGCTTCCAAACTTGATTTCCATGCATGATAATGCGCCTTCTCACTCTGCCCGTACTGCCACAGCATTTCTGGATTCTTTTGGTTCCATGGAGAGAAACTGATGGTTTGGCTAATATGCTCACCTGATCTAAACGGTCTAAACCTAATTGAAAACTGCTGATCGTGATAGCGTGAAGTATGATTCTAGAAATCTTCGTTGTTAGGCTATCTAGTCCAAATTCCTATAATAGATCAATTTCTCTCCCTCCTGACTATAAACCACATAGTACTTTCCCTCTGCCGAGTCTCATCATGATTTATTTAATTTTCTTTCCAAACAATATGGTATCCTATTTACGGACTTTGTATGTATCTCTCGTTGTTTGAATTTTGGCTGTACCCTGAAGACGAGTGTCGCTTAGTCGCTCGAAAGCTTGGTCAATAAACACCTTGTTCAGCAGACGTCTTAATATTACTCCTCTAAACTATGGAACCTGAACGTCCTGTATTCCTGTCAATACGATATTCTAATGTATTGTCTCGTTCACATTACCTTGATATTTACTGAGCCACGGAGTGTTGATTCATTATTATACCATAATACAATGTAGTCCATATCGCTCACGCATGCGTATGTATACGCTTTTCTAGTAAGCAAATATACTGCGGCAGTAGGTACTGTTTGCGTTGTATAGTGCTCTCTCATATCAGTTTCATTTCAATATTTATGTGTATACATTTCGATGGCGAGAGTAAGTACACTCAAAGAATTTGTTTATTGACTAGTAATTTGTTTTTGTAGCATGTCCAACCAACAGGACGCGTCTCGCTTCACGTAGCGCGTCTACTGTTACGCACCAAATGCTGCTGTTGCTGCTCTCCGCACCGGCGAAAGTTTGACGCAGCCGTGCTGTTGCGCATTCGTTAGGCGTACTCTGTGTACTCAGTTACCTTTGTGAGAGCTCCCTTTACCAATGACAACATGTCTTCGATTCTAACCTGAGATCAAAGTAAGCTATATAATCTCATTGGATTTATTTTGCCCGATGCTAATTTAAAATGAGCTCGCAGGTTTAATCATTGCTTACGCTTAACATCAGAAATTAAAATCAAATTAACGATTGAAAAGCTCAGAAGGGAAGATTCGACTAAGTTTAAGCTGATAGATTTACATTGTCTTCTTCACATGGTCTGCATCGACAAAGTTCAGACGGTGTTTCCGTCCGGTCTATTGTGACTCCGTCCTCCGCCATTGATGTATTAGGGAACACAGTTCATGATCATTCAATATTTTCGATAATGAATTTGTTAAAGCAGTTCTTTGTTTATTGCGTAAGCCTAGTAAGTAGTGCGTTTCGTAACCATATTGATGCTGTGTTACGTAACCATATTAATGGTGTGTTACGTAACCGTATTAATGGTAGTGTAACTATGTTATACTACGTAACACCATTAATGTGGGGCGTGTTGCGCATTAAGCAACCAGTTTAATAAGAGAGCCAAGCGCAGCACGTTGTTCACTTTTCTCACATTATTATCTGCATATCCTTGCATGCTTCGTTTATATTTAGCTACATGTTTATGTAACTATATGCACGGGTAAATTATTAAGTCTAGCGAGAAGTACATACGTTCCATGAAAACCCAGAACAAAAAAGTTCCACAAGCCAAGCAACATAATGCAATGGATAATTTATATTTCTCACATTGTAAAGCGTGTAATGTTGAATTTTTGCTTTGTGAACTAGTTCACCGATATTTTTTAGCATCTCGTGTCAAATCCATTCACACTGATTATTTAATCAGTTGAAAATATGTGGTTTGGCGCGTTACATTTTGATGCACCTTAATAGGGAAAAAATTGCAGCTAACGGCTATTTCGTGGTTAAGTCAAATTTTTACAGGAAACACATGACAAAATAGCGCAAAGTATTGTAGCATGATGATCCCTCATGCAGTGCGTTGTGTGCAAACTGTATGATCCGAACTAATTAACTCTAGTCAGCAGGAGATGTAAGATATCCTAGAATCCTCTCAGAAACTCACAACTCGCAGCGAAAGCACAACACCTCGCGATAATGTTCACACATGCGGTGAGCCCTCAGCCCCGAACTGGAACATGCAGATATTGCTCCCGACACACCCCATACTGTCGCCTACACTACACCGCTTTCGCTTCTGTACACCAGACTGTAATATTTCGTGCGTTGAAGAGAGCCAATATGCCAACGGGAAAGGTACAAGATGAGTTTATGCACTGACGTATGCCGGGGCTGCTGAATATCATGCACTGTCGACACCTGACTCTGTTCCATATGCACCTGCTGTTCATGAGCACGAGATTTCCCGTTCTATGTTGCTTTCTCTCTAGTTTCTCTTGAAAATACTTGCATTAATAGGCGATTAGAAACTTGTGTATCTATAGTTGTAAGTTGCCATGTGTTGTTATGGTCGTTGTTTACCGTCAAATTGCTGTCACGCGTGCGCGCAACTTGTGGGTTCACTTTCGCGCAATGAAACTCATATACTGCTGTGTCCATTTGCTCTTATGAGGGTTTCACCGTTTCTGGTTCCTCTATTGCATCGCTGAAAAAATCAACATATACAGTATTATTATGAGTGTGGCTCCATTCTTCCATTCGTTCCCGCGTTGCTCTTTCAGTATTTTATGGATGGGGGAAAACAGTGGTACCGGTGTCATTGATACGGTCTCAGGAGAGAACATCAGGAGTCGGTTTAAATTTAAGTTGCTGCTGCTCACAATTCGTAGATGTGCTGCCTTGATGTGGGTCTGAGGACATTATTGAAGAACAAAGCTTTTGTTCTGTGAAATTTCCGCGGCAGCCGGTTTTTTTTATATTTCACTCCTATCTTTTTAAGTGTAACGTTGGAGAATGCCTCTAATGTAGATCCACTTTTTATATTGGCGAAAGAATGATGGCTAGAGCACCATTGAATAAGTATTGCCATTGGTGCGTACTACGTTTCCGAACCAAAAGACTGTCGTGTGAAACCACCTAACTCCGCTCACGGCCAAAGTAATAGCTCTCTAAATTTCATTGAGCCGTTCCTGCAAGCCCTGCAGCAGCATTTATGCCATTTGTCAATTTACTGATAAGCGATATCTCTTGAAAAGGAAGAATGTCGTCATATCCGTGCATGGGAATGATAATTTCAGAGCACTACAGCGAAGCAGGGCTTTGGAAACGCGCACTTCAAGGGGCCGCCAGATCTTTCAAGTGTTGAGCACATCGCCTTTCGTACGCTGTAGTCGCCATTGCCCTGATCGCCATTATTGTCAATGCTTCATTCTATTCCGTAATCCTAAGAAATTCAACATAGCTAAGTTTTCCATGAACGTATTTTTTCGGGTGCACAAAACTTTGACATACAAATATAGCGTGATATATGTATTTATCTTACGAGGTTTAATAAACTTCGACTGAATTTTTGGTTGTATTTGACCACTATAATCATATATGTATCTTGTATATTATAAGTAAGCTTATTTATAACAGATTGTTAATTATGTTATATTGATACGATGTATCGGAGTGCCGTCCGCTCCATTATCTATATGGGATGCGTGTTAATCCTGTGTGGTGGGAACACCTTCGTGCATGGGTTCCCCGTTTCCCTTGGCATACTATGTATCCCTTGCTCTTTCCTTTGTGATATCGTTCTGCTCGGAAACGGAGGCTTAAACTTCCTAACTATAACTTATCTATATGGGAAGGGTCATGAGAGCATGATACCGGTTTCTTATTATAGTGACCTATACTCAAATTGAAAAAAAAAATATTATTTTCGAAGTGAATAACATGGTAACCGAAGACAATTGAAAGGAAATGGGGCTCGTTGAACTAGATAATTACCGTATTTCTTTGCCGTTGGTCACTTGTATACAACAAATATAATGTGAACGCGTGGTTATTATTATTTTTTAATATTAAATCACACTAGACTGGCGATGCAGGAACGGAGAAACTCCATGAGGTTAACAAACCCCCACGCAACCAGCCCAGCGGGTGGAGAAAACAAAAGAATAAAAAAAAGAAGATCCGAAATCACAGAATAGCTCTGTGTACAGATC
>LQNS02278140.1:9617653-9630754 GCA_001587735.2 Parhyale hawaiensis | reverse complement strand
AATAGGTAGATTTGATCATGCCTTTGATTTACCCGCTATATAGGCTCGTCGCTGCCATCTTCCAGGTGAGACACCGTTGTTTGCCATGTGCATGTTAAATTTAAGATCATTTATTCAATGTCGGAGGTTGGCTGTCCTCCTACTGTTCGGTACATCTTTTAACATCTTTTATACCGTAACACGTCATCCTGCATGCGAATGAATCGTCGTTCAAAGAACACGGTTGCAGCTCACCTGTGATGACGACGAGCCCGACTCGATATGCCCTGGGCGATAATCTTTGCGAACTGAGTCCGTTTCAATCAAGACTGGCATCGGTTCTTGATTGGGCTGCCGTGTATTAACATCGCGCTTGTAATGCTTCCCGGTGACGACAGGGGCCGTCGAGACGAGTTACTGTACACCAGCTATCGCCACCTGATCTCCACACCCGAACTGACTAGACTTTCTCTCGCTGGCTTCCCTTGCTGCTATCGTGTCTGCTTCGGCTGTTGACTTCTTTTGAGTTAATATCTGTGTATTTTTTCCATTTTGATTGCTGATGTCACCTGGTTCCAGTGTTTTTTTTTTTAAGTTCTTTACCTCCAGCAATATGCAAAAATTCTATCTCATCTCTCCTGTGTTCAAAAATTGTAAGATAGTAAAAGATGTTAACTTCAGAATATGTCTACATAATTGACCTTAATGTATGGTATTTCAATTAATGCCGATATTTTCTGAACATTTCCTGTACAATTTTTTTTAGCATTTACTACATCACGCCTGTGACTGTTTACCGTACTTAATATTGGCATATGTTTTTGTATATCTTTCGATTTCACCTCCCCTGTGCAGGACTTAGATATGTTGCTTTTCATTTGCTCTGCGATACGTTCACGCAGAGAGTACTTTATTTAACAAGAAGTCGCATCATCGAACGTTTTTGGTTTAGGGCCAAGGACTTCGGTTCTGTGAACACGCCCGTTATATTAGCGAGAGACCTTCCGCGTAAACATTTCTAGTATTTCTTCTAGTATTGGAACTTGTCCGTGTGCGTATGGGCGCGCTTTCGACCACGCAAATTCAACAAGTTGGTCCTCGCAACTTTTTCCTGCATGACGTGATTTTGTTGGGCTCTGCATGACGGAGTCCCGCAGCTGCTTCGTGTATGTCGTCACCGCCTGTAACGGAGCCGTGGCAGCGCTCGTTTTTGTCCCCACTGCCGTCACGTGCACGAAGTACCTGCACTGCTGCGGGAGAAGCCGCAGTTCGATATAACAGCAACTAACCCTGCCGTGCATGCAGTACATCAAACGGTGGGAACACTCTTGTGCTTGGTTTCCGCGTTTCTCTTGACATTCTGTAGGTCCTTTCTTTCATCCTCTATATCTGGGTCTTATAGTGTACGCTGTGGGTAGGGAGGCTTTAACTAGGAATATAATAATAATAATAGCACTGAACTTATGTTCGGTATTTTACTATATTATAGTAATGTATGGCAAGACTGGCTGTTTTATTTCCACTGTGTCCATTTGGTTATGATAAAGTACGCATTTCTAACCCAACGAAAATGGATGTTGAACCACTGAAATCCGGAACTTATAATTTTCCAACTTACCGATTCTCTCAATAAACGGAGATTCTCCAAGATCTGTTTCAGTGGGGATTTGTTACAAACTTTTTCATGGGGAAATGTGTACACATGGGTCGCTCTTGCGTCTACATGCGTCCTAAATGTTTCAACGATTAAATAAAATGATCGTTGGAACACAAAGTGCACCGTAAATATCCAGCACATCTTCGTCTTCTATATACTTCGCTATCTGTGCGGGCCTTCCGTAATTTCCAAAAACCATAATTTTCTTCAACGCTGTAACTTCTCGTGTTCTAGTTATTGTTGTTGACTGGCCGAAAAGGAGACTTTCTGCTAAAGGTATCGATAACGATAAATTTAAAAGCAAGACGTCATCGTCAACTAAGGCTTCCATAAGTGAAGTTTTGAGAATTTATTAGAAGTCTACCACAGTAAACAGATTGTTTCTCCGGCTGTGGTCGTATAGATTGTGAACTCGTCGATTAGCTATGCCCAATTGCATATCTTACATTGTGACAGCACTTTGTGCCCTAAGCCCTAACGTCGATCGTGACCAGCAACAAGGCACACCTTGTGACCAACAACAACACATTGTGACAAACAACAGACTCCACATTGAGACAACACCTTACGCCTAACAGCAGAACACTTATTGCAACCGACAACAGAGTACGCATTGGGACCAACGCACTCACAACGGTGTAGACTATGTCGAGTTACCTCCACAGCTGTCGTAGTACCTGACGGCTGGTTGATCCCATCTCAGTTTTGGTACGTTGACTGCAATGCGTTCCATTTATGGTACCCTTACCACTTCTGGTACTCGTTACCGTAAGATTACTTATTCTTATGATCGCGGCCAGTTTGTTAAATTATAGTCAAGCCTGTTTGTGAACAGTATGGCACTCAAACTTATCGAATTGTATTTGGAGTATCTTTTGTCAACAGAAATTAAGAAAAAAAAAAGGATTGCGTTACATAGCTGCGTCCTCTAATCGGTAAAAATTGTTTCCCCACCTTAAAATGACATCGTTCTGTTTTCCTCGCTTATTCTGACGTTCAATAGAATAAAGCGTAGCTCTATTGAGTACTTGTTCTTCCTTTCTTAAATATCATAACAGCTTTTTAAATTTTCTACTCAACTGTGGCTTTCATAAATTAATGTAACAAAATGACTTGCCCGACTGATGGGCGCGTCTGTATACCGTATATACACTAAGGCAACTTCTTCCCTGCAAAAAGGAGGGTCGCCTGAGCTAACAAGGGTAACTAAAAAAAGAATCAGAGTTTCATGGCTGCTTGCTGAGGGTAACTACGCCCACTAAACTCGTTGACCAAATGTATGTATAAAATGATACTGAATGGTGCTCATAATACTCGTACCAGGAAGATTATTCAGAGAAAAAAAAAACTTTCTGTAAAACGATGCTTTCATATTTAATGTACTAAATTTAACAATATATGTGAGTAAGCCTGCGCAGACTAGTAATTTAGTAATGTGCGACTAACCATAGTAAGCAATAGATTTTACGGTTTGCTTATTCAAACTGTCAACCCTTTTCGATGCATCTAGAACATTTAGGAAGGCTATCGTTTGTGAGCCGACGTTCTTTATGCCTTGCTTTCACGCTGTTTGTTGCTGTCCAGACTGTGATCCATACCAATTTATCTATAGTGCATTTCCTTGTTGGGCATTTATTTCTGTGATTCACATCAGCTTTTGCACAACGTAACCATATATATTTCTTATGGCTTACCCCTTTTACACCTTCATGCTTCCATGTCATAAGACTTATGTCTGTCTAAACTCTGGCCCTTACCCATAGTGAGCCAACCATTTGGGCTCTTTTACTCTGCAGTGACTGCAATTAATTGTTTACACATTAGACAATCTCACGTACACTTAATTAGCCAATGTTCTTCATGTCTCGTATTCACGCAGCTCGTACATGTAGCTGTCTAGACTGTGACCCTTACCTATATTGGACAAACCTGTACGGCTACTATAGTCCAGTGACTCACAGCAATCGATCGTAGTCCCTTCCGGAACGTGTGTGATCGATATCATCGGTACCGATATAGCTTGTCAGTCTTGTTTGGAGAGAGGGCGTCGTTCCCATCCACGGCGATACACAGTACTGCTGCATACTAATGTTGGACTACACCTACATTAAGATTCAGCAGCAAGATAGTGCAAAACGAGCTCAACAGAATCTTATATCGTTGCTTGATATGGTGGCTTTACTTCAGTTCGAGGCATTAGCATTCGTGCATGCTAATGGAGGCGTGGGATATTTTTTGTCTTGTATTCTTGTTTGAATATGACGGCTGTGTTACGACTGGTAGCAAGAAAAATTCTCCTTGCTAATTGATGTACCTACTTACGCACGGTTATAACATATATCTTCTAGAGATTCTCAGATTCTTGTTTCTAGGTGTGATGACACTGTTTCGATCCACATCGTGCGGCGATGTAATAGGTAACATTTACTAACGTACATGTAGGATGTTGGTGGTTCATTCATGCTTTACGTTTCTGTGTAGTTCGAAGGGACTGTTTCATGCCACTGCCATAGCATACCTATGTAGTACATATAGCTACTTGGTGTACAATGCATGTGACACCTAGACAGTTTTAAGCCATGTTCTACTCCTTTTCACCAATACTATTAAATCATAATTCTAAACATTTACGATTGCAATTCTGTTGTATTGGTACCTCAACTGAAATCTTGACCACCGCCTCCCCCCCCCCCAAAAAAAAAGCAATGAAACAATTTATTTCTAGAGCGGCCAAAAAGTTTGTAGTCAGGTACCTATATGTAAGTGCACAAGACAAGGAACCCCCGTGCGTGCGCTGTTATGACCGCGCGTTCGCTCCCTAAGCCATTTGTGTTGTTTGCGTTTCTTGCGCTCCCTTCCTGCGCGGAGGTTTTGTGTGGGTTTTTCTTGTGATGCGCGTACCGCCGAACTGACCGCACTTGTGCCGGCGATGCTTCTTCTGTCATCTTGTCAAGTGAAGTCTGCAGTTGTGTTGCTGAATTTTGAAGTAAAAACTAAGCTCAGCTAAAACATTTATGATATGGATCTGCATCGAAATAAAAAGTTAACTAAGCTAAATTTTTTCTGTTGTGTTGCTCAATCTTGAAATTGAAATTAAGTTAAGACAAACTCACTTCGGAGCGTGTGTCACGTATCGAGCGTGTAAATGGTCAGCTGTAAAGCAGTGCAAGCAATAGGCTCTTCCTGTTGTACTAAATGATACATCGATATGCTTCTAAACCTTGTATTACAAATCAATGAAGGCAACAAACGCTTCTATGTTGAAGCATGTAATTTGCTTGCGCTACAAAGTTTTTGCAATAATATTAATTATATAAACTAACTACCGCTCTCTCATTTAAATTAAGAAAATTATCTTTGCGCTCAGAATTATTGGCATCCAGAGATAACGCATCAACTCCTTTGGATGCGAAACTATAGGCATTTACCATAAAGCAGATAGGCTATAGCAGCTGACGCTGATAATGGTAATTGTCTATAATAAATATTATAATTTCTTAAGTTTTATGATACATTTATGGGGTGTTGAAGCATTTTCACCTTGGCACGATATTAGTATTAAACAAACTGTTCCATATCTTCATCTATGATAGACCATATGCGTTATATCAAGTGTTGCTGTTGTGATCATGTGCAAATTGTGTACTCCCAAGTAAACACAGATTCTCATTTACTAAGTACATACATGGCACGATAGCATTAGGCTGATGGTAGTATTTTATTAGATGTATAAGTTCAGAAACCAAGTATGTCATCCTTGAAGTTTAGAAACTTGGTATCAAAGTGTGCCAAACCTTGTGAGATTATTTTTGCTGAAATAATATTGTTTTAATTAATGTATGTATAGTGTTACATGAACGATCGTGTCATCTTTCATGCTTGTAGTCTCGGCATGATAACCTATAATTAAGCGCTTTAAATATATATAGTGAAATAATTTTTTCAGACGATGGTGGAGTGATGCATAAATATAACGACTCATTTTTTTGGCTGATCTATTATCATGCACCATAGTCTGGATGTAGGAAACAACGTCCATTTAACTATACCAGTAGTTTTGTTTGTAACCTAAAAACACTGATATTTTGTCAAATATACATAGTGTCCCTATAACTACATGGCGTGTACTGTGTTTGATGCAGGCGGTTTTTTTAGATTAGATTAGATAGGCGGCAGTAGACGAACCAATAGGCCCATTCCCAAAGAGACACCGGAACATACGCCCCGGCACTCTATGAGCTATTGCCATTATGTTAGTAGGATATAGAGGGCAGGAGAAAAGAGAGAGAGAAAAAAAAGGGGGGGGGGGTGAAGAGTCCCTGCCCAAGAAACGATCTTGAATGCATGCAAGCACGTTCAAGAGCCGCTGACATGCGGAGCTTAGAGATATCAAACTGCGTAGTTGGAGCGGGAGAGAGAATGAGATGGATTAGTTTGCAGTATAGCTAGTTTTCGTTTTATCGTCGGATTCGGTATTACGTCTTCCGTTATAGTAATGTGCCTCTCGGTGTGCATCTGTAGTGTATATCCTCGTAACCGATAAAAATCACTGATGAAAATTTAATTTTCTAAGAGCCTGATAGTTGGACCTTTTTATTGGAAAAAAAATACTGGAAATGAATCATTTGTGCCTTTGCGTACCATGTACTACAATTAATATTGCCTGATCTTTAGCACAACTGGTTCAACAATAAAGAAAAGAGGTTTAATTCTTTGTCATCGGAAAGGACCCTTTGGTCAAGTTTGACTAATACCGCATGTAGCATGCTACCTTTTCACTATTCATAAGAACAGCCCTGCATCATTAATAATGTAGCAGGATGTTAGCGTGTTGCTGTCAGACGTAGAAAGCGTGAGGTCCAGTCTACCTGCCAAGCAGGCGAGGTCTTGTGGCATACCGGTACTGAACGTTCGGTGTGCGGCTGCTAAGTAGTTCATGGTTACTGACCCTGACGAAAAATGGGGATTGTCTCAGATTGTTGCAAAGAGTCTTCCGTCAATGACGCCATAGCTTTTGACAATTTTTGGTCGGCTGCAGCCGTGTATTGCTCTGCAGCCAGTTGACATAATTTGCAGCCAACACGAACGAGTGTGTGTGGGTTTCCCAACTCTGTTGTGAGGTCAAGTGGATTTTACCTTTAATCCCTTAATGCGTTAAACAGCGCCAGTCCATGCTGTGATTGATGTTCACTGGAAAAAATACTGTCCGGTTGGCTGAGTCGATAACCGATGTCAATGAATTTCAATCGGTCAGTGCTGTTGCACGCGTTCCGTGCGCTGACATCGTCTCGGTACACACCTGAAGGTTGCGCTACTAAGAAGACGTTCCTGTTGTGGGCGGGAGTTGAACAACAGATAAGGAGCCTGGTGGAGCGTGGCCTGCATGTACTCTTGCAACACTAGGGTTATCATCAGAGGTGGTTGGCTCATTACGAAGCTCTTTCAGAGCTTTAGCCCTTACATAAAGTTCCATTTCACATTTTCGACATCGTTCAATGCAAAGCGTGTTTTAATTCTTTACATTTTTAGTCTTCTATATATAATTCTTAAACCTGTCTGTACCAGGCTGTGCGGCCTTGCTATAAAGGCTTTTTCCCGGAGTAATAAAATTGGACAAGTAACCCTTGTAATAAGATGCCACATCTCTGTATGAGCAAAGTTAACTCTGTATATCTTGGGGTATCTTGGAACTAAGGGCGGACTCAAGATAGTTGATGTCAGTATGTTCACTGTTCAGTTGGGACGTCAATGATTACGCTTATTGCCGGTGGTTTTCCCGTAGTTCACAACCTCCCCCAAAAAAAGAGATTTAAACATCCCGAAATGGAACTGTGTTGCGCCTCCGCTGTTTGCTACGTCACACAAGTTTTGAAAGAGTGGATGACATTCTGCCACGAGAACAATGCGGGCATGGCCGGGCCAAGGAGGTTAACGTCCTCTGATGCAAGCAAGTGAACGTTAGTGGCGATGTTTCAAGCCACCACAAGGCAGGGCAACCGTCAAGAGATGCTAAAAGAGCAGCAGTGGGTGGGAAGTTCCCACCGTCACGAAGGGCCCCCGAGGCGGGCGGTGGCGCTAGCAACCAGCCCCTGTCGCTTCCGCTGCATGGGCTTCCTTCCCGCCCTAACCTGCCTGGCGAGGCTGCGGTGCGGCTGCTGCAAGCACTGCGCGCCTTACCGTCACTGTCCTTGTATGAATGATATGGTGCATGTCGTACGTTAATTTTACGTATTAATAATGGTAGTGTTGAAGGATCTTTGCTAAAACTGCGCTTTGCCCCCACTGTTCCTGTTTGATGTGAAAAAATTGATGAATTATATAGTCTACGTCAGTAAAGTCGCAATGCTAGTTATCACCCGCGAGCTAAGTGATAATATATTCGTTGAAGGTTCAAGTACCGGTATATATATTTGTAAATGTATATGTAAATATATTTGTCTGTCCACCCAAAAAGTGGTCGAAGGAGTTGAGCAATGCTCATAATTTTTTCTAGGGAGTTTGGTGGGTTGACCTAGATGTGACCCATGTCAAAATACTAGGCCTAGCTGGCCATCAAACATGACGGCGTTGAATTTTCTTCACCGCGGCGAATTTACCTTCACCGCGGCAGATCGTCTCACGCCACGAGGCGCTCTATTTTTCCTTGTGTTATTATTAAGGGATTTTTAAGGAAGGAAGGAAGGAAGGGAGGCGGGGGGGAGGGGCTCTGCCCAAACCGTATTAAACAAAGCATCCATATGAGAAACTACAATTAGCTGGTGCATTAGATTGCGTCATTCAGATAAGCAACGTTTGGCTGTGGTTGTCATTACTGCGTTCTGCCTTCGTTGCCCTTGTGCTGTATTAAAGAGCTCTCTGAAAGCGCATACCTCCGCCAAGCAAGGCAACGTTAAAAAATTCAAATTGGTTCTGAAACTATAATTTCCTTTTTATCAGCACGAAAATTTAATTAATTTTTGCCTCTTAATAGTAATAGCAGCTTCAGTAATTTCTTGGGAGATCCGTTCAAAGTTTTTTTAGTTATGTTGCTGACAAACTTTAGTGTAACACACAAATAGACCAACCGATCTTCCCTAAAATTTAATTATATCTTCTAATATTTCTAGCAACTTCTGTAAATTTTCCTTCCGTTATTTTGCTAACAAACATAAAATCAAATACAGAGACAAACAAACGGACGAACAGATCGTTAGAAAAAGTTGGCCATATTCTCATCGTGATATACCTAATAGCTGTTATAAGTTTCATGGAAATCCGTCCGTAACGTTTTGAGTTATAGTACTAACAAAAAAGAGGCAGACAAACACACAAAGAAATGGTTGAACGGATCTTCACCAGAAGTTAATCATCTGTCACACCTAACATACCTAACATCCCCTGTAAATTTCATACAGATCTGCACCATATCAGTTTGAGTTCTCTTAGTGATAGACAGACAAACAGCCACACAGGCGGACAGACAATCTGCGACAAAAACATAATCTCCTTGGTGGAGGTAATTAATATTCTCTTAATGTGAGTCGGATGTTGATCGGGGGCTGTCAACACTGCTCCTTACTGTCGTCACGCTCGTAACCTACTGTATTTTGTGTGAGAGCTTGGCGACGTAGCTTACTTTATTATGAACTGCTATTTTTATGACGTAACCAGCTACTCAATTTCAGTGCGCCACTAACACTAACGCATGTTTTGGGACCCTCTGAGCTGCTCGGAGCGATGGTCTGCACGGGTCTGTGACGTTTCCTGTTGCTCATTCATTTTCACGGCACCAGCGGCCGGGAGGTTGCGTGTCGCGGTGTCGTCTCGTGTGGACGGTTACCTGAGAGCCGCAGGGAGAGCAGTGTAGTGCGTTCTCATGCAGCACATTTGCTGTCCCGGCCCTATTTCTACCAAATTCTTGTATGGGTTTTCGTTGCAATAGGATTATTCTGTCATAGATAACTTATGGAGAACGGTAATATAGCTCACTTTCGAGTCCGTGAGTGTGACAGGAAACTCCCATGCTCCCACTCGATGGATAATATTGTATTTGTATGTTTTTGTGTAATCATATCCTGATTTGACATTTGAAACTCCATAGAAATTTATTTGTCACAAAAATTCGTAAAACACAGGTATCGTCACAATTAAAACGTACAAAAGTGACAAATGGTCACTAAAGCATATCCGCTTCTCGAACCGGGAAAGAAAAAAAAAGTATGAATCTCGGTGATAAACGGATGTGCGATGAACTTTCTTGCTAGATTCGACTGTTCAGGTGCTGTTCGTTCACCAGCTAAACAAACTCATTTTATATGATGGTGTGAGGCTAGTATGCTACTTTTTAATGTTCATATAATGCAAGTTTCCCAGGAGCGGTATTTATAGACTGTGATAACACACTCTTGCGTAAATAAGAGTAAAACCAATGCTCCTGAAGACATATTAACATATTAACTTCTAATCGACTTATATCTCTCTTTTCGGTTTCTCCTTCACTAAATTTTCAGCAAATCTCCAGATACCAGCGCTCAGGGAATGACATAATGCTGCGGAATTATGTATCATAGCGGCATCCTCAGATGACTCATTCCTTCACAAGACCTATTCATTTGCTGTTGCGTCTACGTGCAGATTTACCCTTATACCGGACGCAATTCATGGCGGTTTATGCTTCATCGCTATTGGTCACTTCTATCCTAGTTACGAACTCAAGGTTCTGACCAACCTGCCTGCTCGCCGCTTCGGACCATTTGCGTAACTTCTAACTTTCCTGTGCACTTCTCTCATGAGTGCAGCGCCGCGTCTCGGTCCATCGCAGATGCCGAAGCAGGTTACGCAAGTGCTGTTCCGTGGATCCCGTCAGCTGGCCAAACTTCCTTCGCATGCTGACTTCTCTACAGTCATGCACTCGTTCGCTCGCATGCTTACTTCAGCTGTGTCTGAAGTACACTAGTTGTGAAGTCCCGATTGGTTGGACTTTACCACCTTTTTTTGCGTGTCATTCATTACCGCATAATGACTGTTCACCGGTGTCTACTAGAGCACTAATTATTGTAGCATCCGTGAGTGAGCATTCCCAGTCGAGGGCCAGATCTTTTATAAATCATTAGCTACGTAGCGACTGCATCCAGCATGACATTGAATTATAGAAATCCTAGGGTGAGCTCAGAAGTAAGCGTTGTTGTAAATTGTCAGCTCTCGCGATGCAACAGCAACAGCTGTATTGGCGACAGCATGGTGTGTGTCTGCACTGTATCGCAGTGTCTGTTCGGGTGTGAGGGCTCAGTGGGTGCCCGTGTTTCTCTTGACCTTGTGCTATGCTACGCGCTATTTATTTCCGATGGGACTCCAGCGTTTTTTTTTATTAGTATGACAATGCCTATAAATAGCTGGAAGCTGGTGGCTTCCATAATCAAACCCTTGATGATATTATTAGTCAAAGGCAACTTGCAATTAGCTCTTTGTGACCAAATAAATTTTGTATTATGCAATCCAATATGCTATGCATAGCCTTCGTCTCTGAAGTGTGCGTGCATTTTTGTGGACGATGTATTTTCTTTGCATGTTTCCACTGCCGGACCGTTTTGCTTGAGAATCAAATGAAATGGGAAATGAGTTGTAGTATAATTAATTTAGTAGCTATAATATTGTAGCCACGGCCCGTCATTGCTAAGTTTTAACTGTTCTTGTGATTTATGGTCCTATTTCAGCCAATATCTGCGACGGTGGACAATCATAGCTGTAGACTTCTTTCCACCTTAAGAAACACTGACGAACATGCGAAAAACATGCGACATGCGCGGCCCAAGCTCCGATCTGCTACATGCAAGCGAGAATCGAACAGTTGAAACTATTTTTTTTTGCTGTGACACTTCCTTACAAAATTCGTGCAAGAAATACCTACTACCTGCTCCCTACATGTCTCCTCATGGTAGCTATGTCTCACCACGTTATTTCTCATCCTGTCTCACTACGGTATATGGGACTAATGTCTGCGAGCTCTACAGACTTCTGAGAGCTGTTATATAACGAGCTCAATTTAAGTTGTGCTTTGCTGATCATTCATTGATTTCTATTACTACAATAAAAAGTCGGTAGTTTAAATGCAGCTGTAAAGTAAATCACTTTTTCCTTGAATAAAGAAATGTCTCAGATTTCCTGTTGTGTTTATCTTACCTATATCTGGTGTGCTTATCGTATTCTTTCATCATATGTTGACCTGTTGGGACGACTTGGGCAGTCTATCTCTTCAGGAAGTTGATATTGTTACATCTCCGTCTTTGATAACTGAAAGTGACGCTATCGCCACACTCTCCGCGAAGACAACAAATAGCCTTTGTATCTGACTCTTTCAAGTCTTCCGTCACGTAATTTAGATCAATGACGTGCAATTGGTTCACTCCATCACTGTTCCACAGCTCTAGCTTTCTCTTTCTCGAGATTCTTCGGCTGCTGCTCTCGATCGGAACGCTCCACAGGATCCATTAGTGTCACTGTCTAGTTGGGTTACGTCTTGCATTGTGGACCACTTCGTAACGATGATTTGTTGGCGTTCGTTGCAAGTATCGGGCAACTCTCTGGGAAATGTGGCACATCTCCACCATACTCGAGACTTAGCTCTGGCATTGCGCCTGTAGCTACTGCATTAATCTATTAACTGTATGGACTGGCTCACTTTTCCTGCAAGCAGGTTCATTCACTTGCTGAAGCCTCAATACTTGACTCTTGTACTGCACCTGTAATTCATTAATCAGAAGACTATATGACCCACCCTAGCAGATATGCTGGTGCATCCTCAGTCGCACTAGACGTAGTTCTGCTGTCGCACCTGTGCTGCACTTGGTCTCTGCCCTATCATTGCTCCTGCAGAACCTTGACGCCCACTGCAACCGGTCCTTATTTGTCTGGACTCTTTCCTGTTGCACTGCGGCTTTGATTCTTGTTCTTATTATTCGGCCTACTTGCCGGCTCTTGCTATTGTTTAGCTGATCGCATTTTGTCATCGGAAGGGCAAATTTTTTGTTTCTCTGCCTGTGCGTACCCGGACCGCTTAGATCTCATAATCGCGCGTGTACTTGGGCCCCCTTATCTCCCGCGTGTACTCGGACCCCCTGATGTCATGCGTGTACTCGGACCGCTTGGATGTCACGCGTGTACTCGGACCTCCTAATCTCACGCGTGTACTCGGACCCCCTGATGTCACGCGTGTACTCGGACCCCCTGATCTCGCGCGTGTACTCGGACCCCCTGATCTCACGCGTGTACTCAGACCCCCTGATCTCGCGCGTGTACTCGGACCCCCTGATCTCACGCGTGTACTCGGACCCCCTGATCTCACGCGTGTACTCGGACCTCCTAATCTCACGCGTGTACTCGGACCCCCTGATGTCACGCGTGTACTCGGACCCCCTGATCTCGCGCGTGTACTCGGACCCCCTGATCTCACGCGTGTACTCAGACCCCCTGATCTCACGCGTGTACTC
>LQNS02278140.1:9558926-9616697 GCA_001587735.2 Parhyale hawaiensis | reverse complement strand
GATCTCACGCGTGTACGCGGACCGCCTGGATGTCACGCGTGTACTCGGACCCCCTGATCTCACGCGTGTACGCGGACCGCTTGGATGTCACGCGTGTACTCGGACCCCCTGATCTCACGCGTGTACGCGGACCGCCTGGATGTCACGCGTGTACTCGGACTGCCTGATCTCACGCGTGTACCCGGACCTCTTGGATCGCAGCTATGCCTGCACGCCGCAGCTCCGTTCGCCATCTCGCGCTGGCCGTGAGCGCTTCCTTGCATTGTTGCGCTGTGGGAAGTCTCTTTGTCTCTCTTGGTTTGCTTTCATTGTTCGGCTTTTGTGCCGACACTGTTTTGTTCCTCTAGGAGTCCCTTACTCTAATGCTTCAATTTATTTACAATTGGGGCTTTTGGTTTGTTTTTCTGAACTTTCACTTCTGGAAACTGGCTGCGTTCGTTTGGTCTCCGTGTTCGACTTCTTTGCGCTATGTAGCTCCTATTAATTAAATGTTTGCCATCCGACAATATGTGCCAATTTAGGTTTCAGTTGCTTTTCATCTCCGTTATGATGCTTACTGACTTGCATGGTCGCCTTCAGTCGCTGATGTTTTGTACATGACATGATTAATTGTTTTAAAGTCCAACTGTATATGACATCTGCAGGCTAAGTGCTGCAGAGGAGAGTTTTGCCACGTGGAGAAAATCATTTACTTTTCTGATGGTTGTTGAGTAAGAACTTATGAAAGGCGTCGTTTACGTCTATAGTTAGCCATCTTCATCTTCTGTCAGCTTCGTCTGTTGATGAGCTGAATTAAAAAAGAACATATACATAAAAAGAAACACTTAAGAATATGCAATTATTGGCTTGAACGTGCTCTTGGAGGCATTTACATGCATTTACACTTTATTTTGATCGTTGCTAAGTTTTTCCATTCATATCCTGTAGGTATGTGTCGTATGCTTAAACTCTGGTTTCCTCGAGAAAGGCTATTCGCCCTTTCACTGCGTCTATAAACATATTACTTGAATATTATTTTCTTATCGCCGTATTTCTGAATTTATTCCAAATCTGCGTCTTTCAATACGTTTTTTATGTTAGCAGCATTCTTTTCTGGTCGTGTGTATTTGTATGTTTCAGTTCAGTTTAATGCCTTGCCGTCGAACACGTTATAACGATGTGTTGCGATATTTCCAAGTCACCTCCATGAGTTGGTTCTAGAATATGGTACACTTATATACAAATAGTATACTTTCCTTACGATGCGGATGAGTTCCTCTAAATTCAGGTACGTATCTGTTAGATTTGATACATTTCGTGGACAAAGGCTCTGAGCTTTTCTGCGCTGCTGCCGGCACCTGACCTGAAGCTGCTGCTGCAACGGTCGCTCCCCGGGCCATTACGAACAAGCAGGTCAACCATCCCACCGGTGCTGGAGCTCTTAGGCAACCTAATTACTAATTAATGAACGTGAACCCCACACTGTGTCTGCAGCGAGATGCATGCGGGCTGCCGGCGCGTGCAGGCTTCTTGACAAGTCATTTAGCAAGACCTTGAGTACGAAGCGTCGTGTGTTAGTTGTCTATTTTACGAAGATCTCTACACAATAAAATATCGCCACGTATTTACTCGACACCTACAGACACTGCATTATGGTCGATCCTGCTCAAATCGGTGCGGAAACGCCCAGCAATACGCGAAGCACCTAAATTTACGTGTGAGATTTTAACGGATATATGATCTTCGGACAGGGATTATATATATGCAAAGTTCTAAATGACTGTATCCATGCCACTCGAAGTGTGGCTGAAGAGTCCAGGCGCAACCCTTTCACGATGCCTCTTCCTCTAATGAGTAGGAGAACAAACACCGCATTATCTTTTTAGTGTAAAAAGTGGCAACGCAAGGCGATGTCCTATAGTAAAAAATGCTACAGGAAGGGAATGAAGAAAGTGTAAGAAAGGAAGCATGTAGGAAAATAACTAACCATCGATGTTATTCGTGGAGACGCAGTTAACACATGGCCTAGACCTATATGCAAAGTGCAACATCAGGGTCTATTGTCGAGATTGTTTACATCGTATTGTGTGTCATAGTATCACTATACGCGAAAATTCTGTAAGCGCTTTCCCGCTCGCGGCACGATTCAGAATTTCTTTTTTTTTTCTATAAAACATTGTTCATCTGGCCACTTGGCTTACACATATACAGTATTTATCCTTGCCCATAATTTCCATGCGTGTTCAACTAACTGTTTGCGCTCGTACCTTCATCCTGCAGTCCGTGGGACATGCAATGCTGCATATACATAACATGTTCTGCTCCCTGTTGGCAGATGACGGGGACATTCTGGTGCAGTTGACTGGGCAGCAGCTATGCCCCCCGTCACTGCCGCGGGGTCGCGACTACGTCCGTGCATTTCTCTCCTCATTTCCTGTTATCACTTCCTCTTAGTACTCCGTTGCCTACCTCCGTTTGAAGTAGTACTCTGATCAATATTTTTTTTTCTGTGTAGGGAAACCGGAAGTTAATAATCATTTCTGTAGATTGTAAGGGATATAATTCATTATATTCGTTATTTTAGAGAAGTACGAAATTATTCTAGATTACTACTATGAACTATTACACCTCATTTTCTGAATGAGTTTACGAGTCGTGATTTTGAAATTATTTTACGAGTAGGTTGAAGTTGCTAAGCTATGCGTATACATAGTTTAAAAGGGAAAATTTCAAAGCTAGCACTATTTCATTTTCATTGTACGCATTTTGTGCCTTGAATGGCTTCTTCCGAACTTCTTAGTCTCATTTAACAAATACATGCTGTGAAATTTAGATCATTTTCAGTATATTGAAAGCTGAGTTTCGTTGCGTTTCTATGGAGTATGTGTTGGGTATATTGTCGTGTAATTATATCTCCTGCGATTGCGACAATGATGAAGTAAAACTGAATTTGTGCTGTGCTCTGCTGCCACGTTTCTGAACAGCAACAATTCGAACTTTGGCAGTTATCGACTACTTCTCAAGGAGCTTCTCCACTGCATATCAGTGGATTTTCTAAGCGGTGCTTTTTATATTGATGGGTGTTTCCAATTCCAGCAGTTAATTGCGGCAGTGTACGAATGTAGGCCTTTACAGAGTGTGGTAATTTGTATGCGCAGGTGTACCTTTTGTTAATAATCTTACTATAATTTGAACTATCATACGCAACGATAAAAGTAACCGATAATATCTGTGGTGATAAGCGGCCTCTCATGTATGCCGCGTTTGCAGTTTATGAACGCCTAATTAATGCTTTCACTCTGGCAGCCACCATGTGACTACTGTACATTGATCAAAGGAGCTAAAACTCGAGGTTTTCATAAGATCTAGACTTTTTGAACTTCATCTACTCTGTATAAATTTACCAAAGTATCCCGACTACGTAATGAAAAAAACAAAGACAAATGAATCGGCTGTAATGTGATATGTACCGTGTGGTTCGGTACACTAGGTGTGAAAACGCTAAAAGTGCATTAATATTATTTAGGTAGATTTTTATGATTGCTAACAATGTGTTATCATATTTTCTTGCTTTTATTAGAACCGTTATCTATGTTATAAACTCATTCCATTAATCACCGTTATCAACTGATTTATCTTCATATACTGTTATCGTCTAATGAGCGTTTAGCCCGCGTGCGAGCTGCTACCGTTGTACCACTATTCCGTTAAGATGTCGCTCAATCTATACTGTTATCATCATCGTCCTACGTACTGTATATACACTGTGTTGTAGCTGGAACGGACGGTATTAGAGATGTTACAGTTGTGGTGTCGTATAATGTTTTCTACCGTATACTTATGGGTGTTACGTTGTGTTGCAGTGCGAGCTGGCAGTGTGGTGCTGCTGGTGGGGGTGGGCTCCCTAGTGTGCTGGAGACTCTGGGCCCACTGGCGCTACGCGGGGGATGACGAGAACAGCGGCATCGAGTCGTCTCACTCATCACCCAACACTTCCCCCACCAAAGGGGAGTCGAGCATTACCCGCCGCTTGGGTGTCCTTGCCTCGCTGCTGGAGGAGGAGCTCTTCCAGGAGGCTGGGGAAGAGGGTGAGGAAGATGATCCTGCCTTCATCCAGGTGAGTCCTTCAGCGCGTCCTTCATCATCTCGTGTCGCCTCTGTCGTCCCTTCTCTTATTGTAAGCCTCTTCCCACCATCCTTTCCTTCCCAGTCGCAATCTCTTCACTTGCACCACACTTTCTCAACTTCTCTTTCGTCAGTAGTTCTATCTTATTCATGTTTTTTTATTTTTATTCTTGTATTGCTTAAGAGGAACGTCCCTGGTAGTGATGTAGACTATGTACTGCAGCCTAAGTGAGATATGGTTAGCCCGTCTCAGCATGATGTACTTTTCCATCTAATCCTTGTAATAATAAACACATCGATATATATGCAAGTGATGATCGATGAGCGGGCTGCTAAGCAAGACTCTCATATGATGAGACGTTACTCAGCTTTAGCATCGAAATGATCGGATATCAAATCAGATACACATATTATATATAGTACTTTCCATGTTATTTTTTCGTTCTCTAGAGGTATACTTTCATCTGATTGGTAATCACTGCCCACGAATAGGGAACTTAACCGGCGGCTAGTTGCTCAGTTTGCCGCGCAGATTCGCCCGGCACAAGTGTTTTCTTTCCCTATCTTCTTCATTTTCTCCTATTCCTAATCTTTTATTCCCTGGTTTTTTGTCATATCGCTTTCTGAACATTCGCGTATCTTCCTTGCTTACTACCTTCCTTATCGCCAAGCTTGTTCTTCATCAAATAATATTTTGATTTCCAATCCAAAGGATGTTGTGGGGAAAAAATGAAAGTTTCATAGATCAGTTTAAGATTACCGTATACACTGTATTGCGCTTGTGTCCACCGCAGAGTTACATTTCAAACTAGAGCACTCTGAGAGCGCATACCTCCGCAAAGTGAGGCAACGGTAGCAAAAATTCAAATTGGCTCTGAAACCATTATATTCTTTGCATAAACTCCAAAATCTAATCATTTGTGCCTTTTTATATTAATAACAGCTTGTTCAATTTTTTTGAAGATCCGTTCGTGACTTTTTGAGTTATACTGTTAACAAACGTTATGGCAAATATGAGTCAAACATACAAACGAACCAACCGATCTGCACCAAAATTTGATCATTTATGTCTTTTACCGTTAATAACAACTCCTATGAATTTCATAAAAATCCATTCATTAATTTTGAGTTATTGTGCTAACAAGCATAAAATTAAAAACAGTCACAAACGAACGAACGAACAAACGGACCATTGCAAAAATTTGGTCATTTACTCTTTGTTATACACCCAACAACTCTTGTTAATTTCATCAAAATCCATTCATAACTTTTTGAGTTATGGCATCAAGAAAAATGACGCAGACAAACAAACAAACGGATGGACATATCTTCACCAAAAGTTAATCATCTGTTCCTCCTAACATACCTNTATTAATAACAGCTTGTTCAAATTTTTTGAAGATCCGTTCGTAACTTTTTGAGTTATACTGTTAACAAACGTTATGGCAAATATGAGTCAAACATACAAACGAACCAACCGATCTGCACCAAAATTTGATCATTTATGTCTTTTACCATTAATAACAACTCCTATGAATTTCATAAAAATCCATTCATTAATTTTTGAGTTGTTGTGCTAACAAGCATAAAATTAAAAATAGTCACAAACGAACGAACGAACCAACGGACCATTGCAAAAATTTGGTCATTTACTCTTTGTTATACACCCAACAACTCATGTTAATTTCATCGAAATCCATTCATAACTTTTTGAGTTATGGAAGCAAGAAAAATGACGCAGACAAACAAACAAACAAACGGATGGACATATCTTCACCAAAAGTTAATCATCTGTTCCTCCTAACATACCTAACAATACCTGTAAATTTTATCCAAATCGGTTCATAACTTTTTGAGTTATCTTGGTGACAGACAGACAGACAGACAGACAGACAGACAGACAAACAAACAAACAGACAAACACGACGAAAACATAACCTCCTTGGCGGAGGTAATCAACGTATGGTTGACTTATTACAATCAGCTGCTTAAATCTCACATTGTACTACTTCCCAGTGAAATCTTCAGGATTATCGCATTTGTCAGATTAGTACGTTCTGCATTTTGTCTACTTTGCTGGGCTCATTTACTTCCCGTCGTAATTATTAGAAAGTGCATTATCTTGATAGCTAAATATTTCAATAGCTCGCCATGCAACGCTGCCTTTGTATAGGTATTATCTTCTTTCTTTCGCGTCACAATGATTTCTGCACCATTATTATTTTTGACTTCATGTTTTTAATACAGAGGTAGAATTACTTGGTGAGCGTGTTCATTAGGCAAGTTGATGCAGAATAAGTTTGAGTGTCTTATGAATATTATGAACGGCAGGAAAAAGTGCCATGTTGTTTTTTTACTTTATATTTTGGTTTATCATTTTCCCTGACAACACAATGTCAGCCGTAACCCATGGATCGAGAACCCAAGAAGAAAATTGTTGGTGAACGGCCGATATGATTTGACACTCTCCTATGGGCACGAATCGTTTGCCAAAAATGCACGTTTGGGAACAAGTGCATAATTGCTAAGACAAGACGGTTCTGCTATGTCCTCGTAGTGCAATTGCTTACTCTGAAATGCTCGACTCAAGCTTCTCTTTATTGCATAGGAATCAGGGTAGTAGAGTCGGAGTCTGCATGCGTCGGTCACTTTTGGGGCTAAGCGTCAGCGCCGGATACTCACTTGTCCTAAGAGTCGGAGTTGGACATAATTGGTCTAGTTTGTGAGTTAGAGTCTTGAGGAGACTTAAGTTTTTTTTTAGTTCAACCAAATCACTGTCCAACTCCTACGTGATCTAGGAGTCGGAGTTGAACTCGGGCATCCGACTCCCCCACCCTTGTATCAGTAACATTGTTTGACCTTCGAAGTGGCCTCAACCCTCGGCGTCACAAGATAAAATGAATTTCGGTTGCGCAACCCATAGAAGTAGAAAAGTTTAATGTGCTAATAATTGGCATTGTGCAGAATCTGCTGGGGCTGTTGAAGGAGACAATATTCGACTTTTCGCCGGTTAGTTCCTTGTTGCAGTGTCTGATTCTAACCCTTATTTTAGCGATAATTGCTAACTTGTGTACCAGCGTCTGACTCTTGTTTTGGGATTCTTGCTAACAAGCGTACCCGTGCTTCTTTTTAGTTTATGTTTCATTGTAAATTCGTGCCTACCGAAGTTGACGTTTATGGTTTAGCTTACTCGTATCATTATTTAGCTGCTAAATTTGTAAGCCCACTCTAAATTTCGAGGTTTTACCTTTTTCTGTTCCTAAGATATCCACAGTGACATGTTTTCAATATCTAAAGTTATATGTTCATAGCTCTTTTCTTTTCCTGCGGTATCCTGAGAGTCATATCTAATAATCTCCAATTCTGTGTTTTTAACACTTTTCTATTACTTGATATCTCCAACGATTTGAAGTGTTTGCTGTTAAAGTTTAACATTTTCACCCTTGTTCCCTTCCTTGATATCATACATGTGGCGACTTTTCATTGTCACAACTGCTATCTTATGTCCCAATCTCTGTCCCTGTCGATCTCCGTGATGGTTAACACTAAGTTTGTCGAGTCTCTGCTTTTCTTTGCTTCGCTATGACATGATTAGCTTCTGGTGACGTGGTTAAGATAATTTTGTGAGCTCGAGCTATAACTTTTTGGGCGGATAGAAAATTCAACCAGTATTAACTTCTGTGTTGTACTTCATATTAGAGTTACTGAACTTTCTTCTATAGATGTAATTCTTTGCGCAGTACCAGCAAAATATCGGTTAGAACAATAGTAAATGACGAATAAATTTACAATATTAATTGTCGGTACGTTACTGTATATGCTTCGTCGGGATCAGCCCTGGTATCTATTGAAAGGCTGCGTCTCTGGAAACAGCTGCCTTCCCCCATGGAGAGCTGCATGCACAATTTACTTGATAGGTGTTGTGATGTGGCTCTGATGGCAGCCACAACCTTGTTTCAGTTAAATGTTGTACTTGTAACGATTAAGAAGGTCTTCAAGAGATTGGAGAAATCTGCTTTTGTCTTTTCAGTATACTGTGCCAGAAAGCGCAGCCTACTAATCACGTGGGGATGCTATGAAGTCGTACCTAAACATACATACTCTTCCTAGTATTTATACTTTACGATAGTGGACACTTGTTATTCTTAAGTACTGTATTTCCCCCGGTTCCCAATTGTTCAATATCCTGTGTGATTCCAGGGTCGTTACTTCGGACCCAACAGTCCGGGGTACGATGGAAGTCGTGGTCCAGTGGAGCTACCCAAAGACCAGCAGCTTCCTCGCTCCAGCCCTAATTCGCCCGACAAACATCAGGTTCGCTGACATTGCGGCATATGTTTCCTTAGACCAGCTGCTTAAAAAGTTACGGTACAGTTGTACTTATTTACGAGTACTTGGTGTTTCATTATTGAATTACATAGCTAGCTGAAACGTAACTAGGCGTTGAAAGTTGTTCACAGAATTTTCAGTATCACTCTACTCCCGACAACAACCTTTTTTTAAAATAGACCTAATGACTGGCGATGTACAAAACAGAAGTAATTATAAACGGCGGTTAAAAAACGAATGTTGAATGTGACTCGTCCCTTTTAGCATTAGTCCAGGCCTGTGTTTTAGTTATTAGCATTAGAATGTCTCCAAAAATAAAGGAAATTAGAATTACAAGACATGACTATGGGCGTGCTGGATTGGACGCCAAAATTAAGCCTTCAAGGCTGTATTTGTTTGAAGCTCCACATAGGTGCGTTGAACTGACCCTCAGGCGTTGGCCCTCAAACGGTTACCCTTGAGACTTCCAGAAACTCTGTCTTGCTCCGTAAAGGGGAGTTTTCAGTCGGCTCCGCGTTTTTTGCGTTGCTTCTAACATTTGCAACACAGTTGAAAGTAGCAAAGCCAAAGCTTCTCTTTGAAGTTTCGGACAAGTCACACCTCAAACGCTTATTTTTTGCGCCCAATCGAACATGCCCTAAGTGTTGCTTTTCAGCAGGGTGGAGATGAACGAAAGCAGCTGCTGGAGACGCCCCGCAGCGACGTCAGCAGCAGCAGCAACACCAGCAGCTCTGCCACGCCTTCCGACCAGCGGTACCTCGCCGATCACAGCTCCTCCTCGTCACGGGACAAGGTTAGGAGAGGCGTGTTCTATTCGAATACCAAAGTATCTTATCTGATTAAGTTCAATTTGTTCAAAAAATCGGTTTGTTTTTCTCATCTGAATCTCGTTTCGGGAATTAATCTGAAACCGACTTCGATTAAGATAGTGAGAAACTTAATCTCAATTCCCAAGAGTAGCTAGGCAATGTTGGTCGAAGAGGCGTAACAGAAAGAGAGCCACGTATCACAAGGAAATTAACCACCCATAAAGGCAGGTTCACAAGACAGCCTTTTGGTCCCCATACGCAGGACTCGACGTTCGAATGTTTTGTTGTGTCCCCGTCGCATAGCTGTGCGCAGACAGAGATGTCAGCTGCTGAGTCAGCTGGCTCAGTCAGTGTCACAGGAGGGTTTCTGATACCTCTTCAAAGTTGGAGTCCATTAGAACTGAGAATGCGGTGAGTTGTTTAAACGGAAACAGTAACGCATACGGAAGTTGAGTAGCTAGTACGTGCATATGTGGAACACAAGACTGTCGTGTGACCCTCGCTTTAGGGGCAGCACACAGCCGCCAGAGGTGGGTTATGTTCCTCTCTGGATATTTGCTCACAGCGCTTAACAAAAACTATATGAAGTACATATATAAGCACAAGAATGGGATGTGGCAGAGAGCACTTGAGAAACAAACTAATGAGCAGAGGACGTTAGCCCGAAAGTAACTAAATGCTGATTCCAGAGCTCTGCCATACAATGATGTGGACCCATGGGATTTTTCCTTGACATAAACCTCCAGATCGGCACAGACCAGAGGAAAACTTCCTAAGTACATCAAACTGATTTACATGCCTTTATCTTGCCATACAATATGGTGTGTCCACAGGAGGGCGCGAGCTCCAGTGAGGGAGAAGCGAGTCTGTCGGAGTGTCGGGCAGCTGCACGCAGTCGCCGACGGCGCCGGCGCCTCACCAAGCTACGGACGTCCGAGTCCGACAGGTGCGGTCCTGTCACACTACTTATTTCCCTCTGTCATCCATCATATTGTTTTGGTTGAATCATTCGTATGTTTTGTTCTTGGATGAACGTGAATATTTACTTCTTTGAGCGCATACTTACTCTCTCTAAATTCTTACGAAAGCTCTGTGGTGGTAAAGGAGCGGTGGCGCAGAGTATTGGCTCCCTACGCCTGGTGAAATTTCATTTTTCGTTCAAAAAAGGAAATTGCCCAATGCAATTTTCATCAGAGATTTCTGTGTTCCAGGAGATGCAGCGAGTCTCGCGTCGACGAAGAATGCGGACCCAGCGTCGCTTCTTCTAAGGAATCCGAGGTGAGAAGTTTCATCGGGCTCCGCTCTCTGCGCTTCTTATTTCCAATTTACCAACATCGGTATGTCTCTTTCTATTTTAAGTACCGCTAATAGCAGTGCAAAGTTTTGCGCTGTATCAGCAATGCGAGCGAGTCCATTAATGCTTGTTCACACGCTAGTCATCAGAACGAGTTCCCTCAGCTTAGGTAATCATCCGAACGTTTTGTGGAGCTCTAGTAAATATATCTTGAAGTTTACAAGACAGGGTGTAAAAATGTTTGCCATCAATTTCACCATGCTCAGCAAGTGCTGTTCCTTAAATTTCGGCTATCTCTTCATACATGGAGGCCATAATAACTCAAAATTGTTTGCAAGTGTGTGCTATTTCAATGGTCATATCAACGCATTCGGAAGCCGAGATGATGAAACTCGTTCTTTTGACTACCGTGGGTACAGTGCGTTAGGTTACGCATATCTACTCTTGTACGGGATGTATGCATAAATTACTCTACATTGATCTTATCTCTGTTCTAGAGCGGCCGCTGCTTCTTCGCCAACGCTGACACGGACGATGACTACGATGCGGAGGCCATGAGGTAAGGTTCTTGGCAATCCCGTAACCAGATGGCAGACTGAAGAACATTGAAATGCGTATCTCCCATGATATTGTATGGTACAAGCTGCATTCAAGGAAGTACTTGGCACAACTTTGAAGACTATGTTTGGATTTTTGGCTTTTTCGAAAAATGTATTTAATCTTTTATGCTGAGAAGGTGAAATAATTAATGAAACTTGTGCCACACTTGGTAATTTCCTTTAGTGTCAGCATGGTTTCGTATCACGCTGGCATAATCTTCAGTTTGAAATATAATAAATCATATTGAATATAGCGTTTAAAATCGTTAAAAAAAAGCTTGATAGATTTATAAGGTCACAGTCCTTGCATGTCAGCTCAATCCACTAGTCTAATGTCTATATATATATATATATATACTGTATATTGTTTTTTCATATATAGTTTATGAATCTTTTTGTTGGATTACCGATAGTTGCCGAGCGATTGTGGCCTAATATGTTATATTCTTGCTCTCTCCTTTGCTGAGGGGAATTTGGCTCATATTCTTTCGCATTACCATGTACGAATGCTAAATATATGCTGTCCGCGTTGAACATTAGTTTCCGGAAGAATAAGTATTTATTTTGAAGCGTCACCTTATTGATTGACCTTCTATGCAATAAGGGGTTAACTTAGAGAGAGCATAGAAAGCGTTGTTATGCCGCAGCAGTTTTGTGTTGAGCCTGAGCTATATTTTAAAAATATTTTAGTGTTTCATAAAACTACTGTGTGTGTGTAGAAAGGCATAATATTTCATGTCGTCTTCCATGCAAAAATGAAGCTCGTTCTCGAGTAATAACAGAATACTTTTATGTTTTCTGGTAGTTGTAGAAAGAAATAATATCCCGAAATATATCACGTACAGAAATGATGCTGACTGCGTAATATTAATAGTAGAGTGATAATACTGGGCACTGTCTTCCGTGCAGGGACGAAGCTGATGGTTCCTGGGCCGGCGCTCCCTACTCTGATCTGCTGGAGCGCATGAGGTCCCGTCAGGTACGACGGTCGCTGTCCAGAGAGCCCTCCGTGTGCTCCAATATGTCGGACCTCCTCATGTCCCCGAGCTCTTCTCACTTCCGCTTGCCCTTCCGTCGGGACGACTCCGTGTGCTCCAACCTCTCTGACTTCACCGTGTCCGAATGTTCTGAACTGTCAATGGACGTCTCCGTGAAGGAAGAGGTCAACAACACATTCAGATGCTTAGAAGAAATCGAGCAGGACTTGGATGACTTGAAGAATTCTGTTTTGCAAATGGATGAAGAAGTCGCCATTTTCGTTACGAAGCCGGACCCGTACTCCCTCAAAATGACTTTTTCAGACTATTCGCTGTCTTCCAAAGAAGACAACGACTCCCTTCCTCACATACACGAGGAGTCATTGAGTCCGGGGGGCCAAAATGATGCTGTTGCGAAGTTGTCGCCTGACGCTACGCCAAAAAAGGCATTGGTTTCCTCTGGCTGTGCGGCCGGCCAGAGCGAGGAGGTTCCTGGTGCGTTGAGGCCTTCACAGAAGGCGGTGACTCATGTTTCGGATACAGAAGCTGAAGGGTCGTTAGAGTGGGACTCTCCAAGACATGGTTGGTCGTCTGTTCAGCCTGCCACGGGTGGAGCTTCTGCACCTCAGGTACGTATTAACCATTTACCGCATCGGACTGTGACCACTGACCATATATGGTTACTTCCAAATTGATATTTTTACGGAAACGGTTTTTGTCGCCTGTTAAAGGTACAATTACTTCACTCTCGCTTGATTTAGGTGTCTGCTCAACGAGTGCTCTATAGCGACCGTTCATATCCTGTTGTATACTAACACCTGGCTAGTGCATCTTTACAAAGCTCTATCCTGTTAAACTTAAGTCCTTTGGAGTGAGCTGCCAATAAGAGAATTGCTCAGTGAGACGCGTGTTGGCTGAATATAGAGTGAAAGGCTGGAGTTACGGGCATATTAAGGCTGGGTTTTAACGCTGCTGGTTTAAGGGGCTTGTCCAGCGGGCTTGTCAAACCTGGTGACACGTACAGCCTAGTGAATGAATGAGGTTTGCACAATATGTATTTGGTATCTCGGAGTTAACAGACACCGTATGGTTCATCAGAGTTAAAGTGCCTTGACTGCATTCAGTTACGCATTTAGCTATGTTCTTGCTGCACAACTGTGTGCACTTGCACTATTGACATGCATTTTCTCGACGAGCTAAGTAAACCAAATGACATAAATTTATAGTTAATGATTTGCTTTTCCCTAGGCCTTCTTGTGATGGGGTAGCAAGGTTTATTTTGTGGCAGAGTAGAAGACGCTTCGTTAAGAAGCTACATTTTAGATACAAATAGGGAGAGATGCTTTTTCAAACACTTTTTGACTGTTCAAATAGCTACTTACAATAGATTTTAGTACTTAAAACGGGACATGGGTACAAGCTTTTTGAAACGCGTGTTAGCATTTGAAAGGGAGAAGCCGGTCCTCAAGGGGACCAGATTTCTCAAATACTTTTTTAGGATATATGACAAGGTGAGATAGGTGATCACAGCTTAGTTTTCGCTTATCCAATAATTCCCATTCGCTGCGCAGCAGAAGGACGAAGCGTTGGTGTCCCTCGAGTGGGACGACGGGGCAGTGAAGCAGCACCCTGAGCCTGCCCTGCAGCGACGGCAAAGCTCCCACGACTTCCATGACAACACCGCAGTCGGGTAAGTGTGGGGTACTATGTGGATTGTGTGTAGCTAGTAACTCTAGTACCATGGGCAACTCTTGCAACAACCCGCTGCCCTAAAGCAAAAGGCAGGTTGTTGGGACAACACTGTCGTGTGTGTCTCTACCATGTCTGTTCGAGGGCTCAGTCGAGGTTGTGTCTCAAGGGCCTTGGTGCAGGGTCTATCATACTCTAATCCTGGGGTGAGGTTGTGCTTTGCTGTGGGCTGTAGGTTTCTAGTAGGGTACAGTGATATTATTATTGTTAAATACGTAGTATTTTGAGCATTGAGTGCTGACACTAGTCAAACATGTGTTATATTTTATGTGGGGCAGTCTGAGATCTTCTTGCACTATTGTTGCGCGAGCCGAGGTCCCTGAGGTTGTATTGTATGTGGTAGGCTACCTGGTGTTTTAATTTATGATATGTGGAGTGCTTTACGTATGCTACCCATGCACTTTACGCATTAGAGTATTGGCACTCGTTATCAGTGTGCCCTTGGACAATATCTCACCCAAAATAAATGGGCTATACTGTTATCCATACTTAATATGAGCACTGAACTATAGGTACTCAAAATTTAGTAGGGTTCTGCTATGCTACATTCTAGAACACTATGTCTATCTATGCTTGAGTAGGTACGGTGCCCTTCTTTTCTACATATATCTTGTTCTTTATGTTGTTCGCACCTGGCAAGCTTATTTCTCAAGAGAACTTAGTAGAGTCTTCGTGGAAGCTCACAGCTCGAAGGATAGCACATCACGCGACAACATTGTGACATGTAATGAGCCCTCGATCATTACCGAACAGACATTGGCCGTGGGACGCGGAATTCGTGCACACACGGTACCGTATGGCTTCGCCACAGCGGTATGAGAGAAATGTAGTTGTTCTTGTTCTTAGTGGCAGTATTTTGCACTTTTCATGTCAGTTTTTTGTATTTCTATATGTGGGTTTTTCTTCTATTGTGTATAGCTTTTAATGTTGAGCGTCTATCTTACCAATGAGAATAAGCAATTTTTTACATAGATATATCTGTTTCTGTACTGTAGCATACGACAAATGGAAGGATTTGACGAGTACAAGAAGACCTGCAGGAGGTGAGTGGTTTAGTTTGCGTCTTCAATTTTCAAATTATGTATGCATTGCCAGAGTTTGTCTTCATACTATGCTGGCTTGTTGCTTGTAGTGTTGATGATGGACATACTTTATCGGCAATCTTTCGGTACTGACTTTTGCTTCAAGCTTCGGTAAGGGCAGAGACTTTGCTTAATTCTCTTCCGCGTACAAGAAAATGCTAGACACAAAATGGTATCTAAAATTTCTGTTGATAGACAGTGTCTAGTGTGCGTGAAACTGATCATGCTTGGTTCCATTTACCTGGCCTATCAAATAATTATTTTGCTCAGTCGTTCTCAACTACTGCTGTACCTGTTGTCCAGTTGTGGTCTATCTCCTCTAAGGCGGGTGCACCTTATAGGCAAATGAACAAGTTTCCTCAGCTAACTGTCCGAATGTTTTGTTGAGCCCTAGTCGACACAACTGCAAGGTTTTAAATGTTAACCGTCAAAATAGTTTCCTCAGTAAGTGCCGCTAGTAAAATTTCGGATATCTTTTCTAATTTGGAGCGATCTCAAACTCGGAGAACTTTGCACTTTTGCGCTGTTTAAACGTCCACAGCAACCAATTGGATCGGAGCTGAGGAAACTCGTGCCTTTCGTTATCGAGTGAACCCGTCTTTAGCAAGCTACAGAGACGAGCACAGCGTGTGGCTTCCGTGTTAATTTACCTTGCCACTGATAGAAATTCTTGTAATGATACCAACTGTATTAATTAGCTTCAAAATATGCTAACAGATGTTTCTACAATTCCAGAAGCCAGTTGCTGCCCGACCACTCCTCGCTGGAACTGGACTTGGAACTGGAGCTAAATGGACCGCCGTCCCTACCGCCAAGCATCGGGCCGGACCAGTGCCGGGCCTCTCCAACGTCTGGTGGTACGTTCTTCAGCCCAGTCACGGACCCTGATCCTGCCGTGACTGATGTCCTGCCGTCAGACGATCCTAAAGCCGCCGTCAACAGCTCCGTCATGACGGAGTCCACCGACTCGGCAATAGTGACGTCCATGACGGCGTCAGGCATGGCCACCTCCTGCTTGTCGGAGCAGCTCACGGCGTCCGTCACTGCCATCATGGAAGGGTCTACCGACTCGGCCATATACTCCGCGCCGGGATCGCGCTCTGCTACTGCCAGTCCTGTTCCACCTTCTTTCCTGCAGCCAACACTAAGGTACGCTGCTGCCGCTGCTCTAAAGAGAAGGAAAAAAGCTACGCGTGTTGTTGCTTCGCTTTCTGCCGCTCCCACACGTCCTGCGTCTCTGCAGCTCTCCTTGCATGAGCTCACTAACAACTGCTCCTCCTCTTCTTCCCCTGGTGGCATTGGGGACGTGCAACATGCCAGTGTGATTAACACTCCACTTAGACATTCCATGTGTCTGCCTGGGGCAATTTCTCCTGCCTTGCTTTCTCCCGATCCTTCATCTCTCTTGTCTACTCTCGCTCTCTCCCATCCCTCTCCTCTCGATTTGCTTACTCCTGATTCGCTAAGCGACTATACCTTAATTGAGAGGTGGTTGTCTGGGTACCCTGACCCTGGTATCGAAACTAATCCTTGCGACTCGGGTAGATCATCTCTTGGACGAAAATCTAAGCGGTCGGTTGGTCAGAGTGAAATTAAGTCTAGTTCGATGTCCCCGCCTTCCTTGTCCCGTAGCGATACGATGAGCTCTGGGGTATGTTGTCGTCCATGTGACCAGTGTGCGGTTGTCCTCAACACAGTCTCTGCCTTGCAAGGGATTCACACAGCGCTAAAAATCTCCCCTTGTCAGGAGTTCCCGAAGGCTCCAAATTATCATTCAAGAACTGCCGCAGGTCCCAGCCAGTGTTGTAGACAACGTCGGAGCTGTCACTCCTCCGCCAGAAGTTCTGGCTTCTGTGCGTCTTGATCAACTTGTTGAATTTGTTGCCTCTAGCACGGAAGAAGCTATTTTCTTTCGAGTTCTCGGTGTGTATCCTGGTCGTATAACGCTCGTTCTCATGTCTTTCACACGTTTCTGGTAATGCAATTTGTACATATGCAGCTTACATATACGCATCAGTCAAGCGTAATGCTCATAGTATTGACCAGTTCTTATTTTGTGCCTTCACAAGTTGTAAGTGCTGCTGTTACGGGTCCGTGTTGCTGTTCGATCTCATTGACAGCTGTTTCTTGTTTGTGTATCTTGTTGAAGATCGACTATGACCTTAAATAATGAAAACAAACCGACCGAATGCATAACCATGCTCGAGTTTGCAGTTCTCTCCTTTCTGCACGATGCCAGCATAGCTGTTACAACGAACAAATATTGGTTCGTGTTTTAAAAATTACAAAATGAAGTTTACTACGTGGCAATAGTAGAGCGTCTATGTGCTGAGGTAACGTACTAACCGTGAATGATGCTTCCGGTTGTGTTGCAGCATGTTACCCAAGAGACATAAACTATTCGTTGTTAATGGTTTAGGCGGTGATTTAACTGTTACGAAAAATATTGATCCGTGTGCAGGTTAAATGTACAGCTGAGTCATTTGCTTGGAACTTGCCCGCTGCTCTTTGATATACTGGCTTAAAGAGGGTGTGTCGGGTATGGGTTGGATATTTGATCAATCTTTGTTTTTTGTTTCATGTTATTTGCATCCTGTTATTTTCTTGCTTTTTAAGACGTAGCCCTTTCAGCAGTTGGAGATGTGTTCATTTTTAATTGTAATTTCACAAATCCGTTTGACAGACTCTTTGTATATCATCAGTTCTTGTGACAAATGTATTACTGTTTTGTACTCGATTACAGTCTGCAAAGTTTCAATGACAACAATAATCTTTCTTCTGGATCTTTTAGGTGCCTTGGGAACCTTAGGAAAAAACTTTGGTTTATGTCTATGCAATATTACTTATTCTATCCCAGATCTCATGCTTTCATCTTTTGGTGCAGTGGTTCTCTACGCCATTATCGTTCATACCGTCAGAATGTCGTACTTCCTGTACGAAGTAGGCAGGCTTTTGCCCTTGCCTTTGCCCGTGTTCGAATTCATTGACTAGTTGGTCGTACCAGCTATTGCATCGGACTTGACTTCCAACATTTCTCATTTACCTAAGAATAAATATCACTTTCCATTATCCATATAATAACCGTTTTCAAACACAAAAATTCTAGCTTTACTTTAGTTTAATCTAAATCCGTTGTCGTAAGTTCTTTCCAATGATGCCACAGCTTTGTTTCTGTGGAACATTGTTCCTTCGGAATCTCTCTCTATACATCACTTGGTAGTGTTTTCTAAACATTACAACCTTGGATATTCCTTTAGATATGTTCCGCTTTTGAAAACGGTTTTAAAACGCAGTCTTAGTCACGCAAAAGTGTAACTCCATTGTCGACAATTCTTTTCAAGGTTTACCTTTATGGCGCATTGTACCTGATGCCAATTACCTCTGTAAATGTAGACCTGCTTTCAAATTTCCATCTGGGAATTCTCCTATTTGAGTGAGAACTGCTGCATCAGTTTGTCCTTCCTTTCCCTCTTTGTGACGTGTGTGTGTGGTGATCGCTACTACAGAGGGAGGACTGTTGGCAGCAGGACGTCCCATAGCTCTAGCAATCCTCGAATCTCCATTTGCTTCTCACACAAGCCTGTGCCCTCTACCGCTTCTACTCCTGCTTCCAGGAGCTCCTCTTCTCCTCTTCATCCTGCTCTTCAGTAGTGACTTCTTGAGTGCCTCCGAACTTTTCTCTGTTTTTTGCTGTAGCAGACATTTGTCGACATCGGTTTGAGCCCATGTAAATACAGACTACTACAGACACAAGTTCAGCAACATAACCTTTGCCTACCACCGTAGAACAGTTTTCACCGTGCTCGTGCTCTGCCCTCACCACAACTAGTTGCAATAGTTCCTTCTGTGTTTTAGTTTACTAACGCGTCTGTTATATGATTTGCCAACCCTTAATACCAACATTTGAAGTGTCAGTGGATGCTGTAGAAACTGCACATCTTCAGAAATGCGCACAACAAACTGATGTGTCGTCCTAGAGCTCGGAATGTGTTTGAGAAGACCTGTTTACTAACAAGCATTGCAAGCTTTGCCTTCGAGATATGAGAGCTCTTCGTGATCTGCCTCGAAGATGCCAGTAGAAGGTGCGTGCAAGCCTGTGTCTTAACACTGCTAAGCTTTTGGTGTTAGCTTTGTAAGGTGCAGTGCTGAGCTGCGTCCGCTTCTTGCACGAATACAGTAATTTTACCATGAGCATGGTATCCCCAGTAATATACGTACTGTAAATGTTGCTATAATATTACCGTTTGCTATATAATTCTTTAAAATAAGGATTTACCTGGATTGGAAATTTGAATTTAACAGTTAGAAGAACGTATAAAATAAACTAAGCAGGTGAGCTTCCAGTACCACCACAGCTTTTGGTCACGAGTCCTACGCAATCCCTACTTACAATTATATACATGAAGGTTTACATAACGTTATTTTCACTGTAAAATGACTCGTTGCATTAAGTGTATTTTGACTTAGTGCTGGAGCACGTATTGTGTAGTACCCTGTAGATTGAAACAGAGAATACAATCCTTCTTAATGTACCCACTCAAGCGCGTTAATGAAAATTTAATGCACTCCATGAACTTTACTTTGCGGCGTATCTTGCTGTTGTGTACATATATATTGTAAGAGATTCTTCGACAACTATCATCTCTGATCTTGCTTCTTCCTGTATACATCTGCTTGTTTTTTTTTTATTTTTTCTTGATTTTGCGTAGCTACACACTTTGTTCTATTCTCAAACTGTTCGGCTGGTTTTGCAACTTTTCGTTGTCTCTATTGTGAGGATTGCGCGGTAAAAGTTTCTTTTTTTCGCTCTTTGCATGCTATTGCTATTATTCTGCATTAATTATTATTGTTGCCTCGTGTTAGCTTGTTTCATAGTAAGGTTTCCTTCCCATACTGTTCAGATTTGCATTTTCTACTTTGTTTTGCACCCTGTACCTACTGTACGTTGCCAGCTGTACTTGTTTTATTACTTCGTTAAAAGAGATAGGTACTTCTCCGACGTATGTATAGAAACCCATTCTTCATATCGTGCGCCAGTTATTTCTTTTACAGATAGTTTAAAAAAATACAGAAGTGTCGCTAACCGTTCGCAGCGAGCGGATTTTAAAGTCCTGAATGCCTTTACAATTATTGTGATGTATCTAAGGCTTGTTCGTTTGGGCGGATCGAAAAAAAAATGTAAACTAGATTCAGGTAGGAATTGAGACCGATCACTACTTTTCTACCGACTATATTACAATCTGCAAGTAATTCATACGGCGCGTGTTTTTTTTTTTTTTTTTTTGAGCAAAACAACTTGAAAATAATGGACGAGGCTGAGGCTTGCTGGTGAAAGTTATCACATTCTTTTCAAAAAGGATAATTGATGTTGACCAATCTTACTACCCGTGGTTTTTAGACTGCAACATTTTCACGACAGTTCAAAATGAATAAACAATATATTTATATTTTTTCTTTCATCTGGATACTATGCGCACCATATTAAGGGCGCAGCACCATGAGGTATTCTGTCTCAAAGTTAACATGGGGAAAATATTAACAGTTGGTCTGTAGATTTACACCAGTGGATAGTGGAAGATTCTGGTTTAACATTTATTTTTTATTCTAGGCATGTAAAAAATTGTTTTTAGAATTAAATTATTAGTATTGAAAATACAGTGCGTAGTACTAATGAAACATAATGCAAGTACAATTGATATGCAAGTAATAGCTGTACAGATAGGTATTTTGAGTGAGAAAAGATGCTGACCATCTGAAATTTTCGCCAAGAGCGAGTGACTGTCTGTCGCGTTCGCGGAGCCAATGTTTGGCACATTTATTTGGAATTCTCAAAATGAGCCAGCATCATTTTTAGTGAACTGATTGAATTCAGTCGCATCATGCATCATGAGCTCCAGAGATAGAAAGTGGTATTTTTTCCAGTGCTAGTGCAGGTAGAGCCCACTTTCAGATGGTTTTACCATAGATATCCACCTCTGGTCTCTACAACCTCGGCGTTCCCGAGAACGCCATGTATATATTGAACGAAAATTGTTTTGGGCATCTTCTAATTTTAATGTTGAGCCAATTTGTACCATTGAAGCTTTTTTAGCAATGGACTGGCATGATCGCGTTAGGTAAATTTTTCACTGGAAACAGCTTTCGCTGCAAAGTTTTGGACTTAATCACATCTGTATGCGACAGTTTTAGGCTTTTCCCCAGATTGAACTACAGTTATTAAAGTAAGAAAGAATGAGTGATTAGGCAACTAGAGGACGTGATTTTTCAAAGAAAATGCAAAGATGTATGTAAAGCAAATAAAACATAATTTGCTTGAAATGGCAGTTATCTTTGTTTACACTGTGCCTCAAAGATTCAGTCTCTTTTCAAATTATCGAAGTCATCCTGCTCTCCGAGCTGATAGAATTTCAGGCAAAATTTTCTAGATCGTTATTTAGTTTCGTTGAAAAGGTACCGAAATCTGGCGCAACGAACGCTCTCTACGGCCCTAGACTTGAATCTGGTTTCAGATTATCCTAACGGCATGACAATTGAATCTACCTCTAATTGCGAGGTTCAGGTGATCTGTTAGCCAGTAAGCACGAGAATTATGCTTAGTCAATGCTTATTCTTCAATGTCTAGCAGTGAACCTGTCGAAGCCCGTAGAGTTACAACAGTAAAACAGTATTAAGTGATCTGTGTACGGTGTGCCAGTGTTAGTGAGTGTAATGTATTGTATATGTGGGCGATTGGAGGACTGTTTGTCCTATCGTTAAAAGGCATCCCAGAATCACGGCTCGTGCAATACAATTTTGTTCGAGACGTCGCTGGTTCCGCTGAGCCGTTTGAGTAACTGGGTAGACATGTTAGGCTTTTGTGAAGGAAAAACGGTCATTGTGGATGAGGTGACCCAACAGTAAAAATCTCGGGTGAACGCGTGCAATTCTTGTTATGAACTTACGGTGCTGTTGAGTATTGACAGCTCAGTGGTGGCTTCTCATTCTATCTAGACGGGATTTAAATTAGCTCTGTCAAATATCTATGAATTTTGACAGCTCCCATCATTCTTGCTATTTCATGCTGAAATTGAAACGGATGCGATGCACTACAGCTTCTCTATTAGAATCATGGCCGCGAGCATGAAAATTAGGAGCTGCCAGTGTAATATCTTTGCCGTAATACTTTGAAGGTGATGGTACACCAGATATTGAATTATCCTGTGGCCACCTGCCATGCGTGTGCTGGTCACGTGCGAACTGAACCCTAGCCATTTGGCAGACTGGGGCTGTCGGTAGCAGCGGAGGTCGCTCATATCTATAAATAGCCCTGAGGTGACGCCACCTTGCGTCAGTTTGTGTTCAGCTGGCGTTAAGAAAACAGTTGCACCTGCTGCTCTTGTGGGAAGTTTATAGGTACAGCTGCACCATGTTGCTGTGCTACATAGCAGAGTGTTCGTTGCTCTACGTCCACAGTAGACTTGTGGACGCCGCCGTAGAGCTAGTGAGAGATGGGCTCATGTGAGTTGGTGTTGTCCTGTAGGTAATTTGTGTTGTAATTATTACTGCTCTTGAAGTGAGACAGTGCGGCTGCTCCCCTTATCTCTACGGATGTAAATCGTGCAATGTCGATGAAGTTTATAAACAATGGACCAAATCCTCGCAATGTAATGCGCTAATTCTACTGAAAAAATGATAACAAATTGGCCGTCTGTTTGTGATGTCGTCTCTCATTCATAGAAAAGTTTTGGTTCAGGCTGTGTGCCTTCATTACGGTTTTGCCTTCAAGTTTTACCGCTTGGTGGGCTCAGCGATGCGTTGAATTTGACAAAAATGCTTATTTCAATTTCTGTTATGTAGTCGTAGGAGGGCCTTGTTCTACGCCGTTTAAAGTTTCTGTCCGACCAACTGTTAAAACTTTGAAAGATAGAATAAAATAAGCATGTTTTCTTAACAAGTGGCATTGGTGCGACCTAGCGATAAAAGCCTCTTAAATATGCAATTTTTGCATTTATATGTAGTATATTAACTACATACTTGAAACTGGCAGTATATGTCGTCATGAAGAACTAATTGTAAGTAACAATTTCATATCTTGTCACCCGAGCTGTCGTTCGAAACGGCAGACTATAATTTACTTTAAGAAACCACCGTTCCTTTTTGTCTCCTCCTGATATGATTCTCAGGAAAATTATTCCTTTCTTTATTTGAGTTTCCGCTCAATTTGCCCCTCACCCACTCAGAAAAAAAAAATAACTTTTGCATTGGGGATGATGTTCAATACGATCTCTACGCTGCCGCTCAGCTCTACGTTCGACGCCTTCAATTATGGAATTCCAAAATTTGGAATTGCCACGCCCCCGTTGCCTTTCAGCAAATAAATTTTCATCTGCGTAATGCTCCAGATTTAGAGGGCGATACCAAGAAACTAACTTACTGTTTTATGTGTATAAAATAATGAGATTAAGTTTGAAGGAACATGAAGTTACGGTCGGTAATATGCAGAACGTAAAAATAGCCACTACCAAGAGTCTATTTGCGAAACTCCCGTCCTTGTGCCGACCTGTACTTCAGCTCCCCACTAAAAATTCGCATACCTTAAAGGCGGGGTCCGACCTGCAGCTGCTGCCCTTATTCTCCTTGTTGCCGCCTTTGACCTCTTAATTAACTGTCAAGACGAGTTGGCTGCAGTAATATCCTTTTATGTTTAACTTCTCTACGGAGCTGCCGTACATTTATATTTACCATTGGTATTTACGGTATTGGGCCCGTAGCCTCAGTGTTGTGTTAACTGTGTAGTGACAGCTTCTGCGGTCAGTGTTGGCTCCGGCCCAGCTGCATCGTCCTCTTGTTAGTGACATCGGTGCAGCCATTGCTCTCTCCAGTTGTGACTTCTAACATTTTTTCATGCTACTTAGTTTTGACAGAAAAGAAAACAAAAAACATCAAGCCATTCTTCCGTGCTGCTCACATTTATAAACGTTTCATAAATATTACTATTTCTACGGAAAGTAAGATTCATGCATTACATCATATTGGGTTAATTTTGATCTACGATTGTTTCACTCTTAGGAATCATCCATCTTGTTCAAGTCCCGCAGTCCCGTCCGTGCTCTACACTTTCATTATGAAACGCAAGCAGTACCTACTTGATTTTATCTTCATTTTAGTATATCAGCATCAGTCAACTGAAATACATTGCAGTAATTTAGTACACGCTGCTGACTGCAATGCTTTACGCAAACCTATATTTGTGTTAAAACTCCTCTCCATATTCTTGTCCTCTAACTGTTTTCCGCCCCTATATAAGAATTTAAAAAAGCTTCTCCCATTCGCCCACATTGAATAGATATTCTAACCACATTAGCCTTGACCTGATTTTGAACTTCAATCTTAAGCGTTCACTTCAACAGTTCAGATCAAGTAATAATTTCACTGTACAACAAATTTTAGAGTCATTAAAAAACCATAGTTGTCATGTGCATTTTATTACGAAGTTTAGGGTGCTGAATTCGAATTTGATAACGAAAAATTTCTATCGCGTCTTAATTTTTTGTAAATTTCTGATTTAATAATTGCACAATTAATACTAATTTCTAAGATACCATAGATGTATTTTACTCCTAAAGTCCCTTCGAATGGGTTTCTTCTAATTACTTCTTGAATATTTAATTAATTAGCATGTTTTTTTAGCAATACACGTTGTATGAACTTGCAATCTTGTATACACTCTTTCTTTTACAAGACGTCTCAGGTGTGTCACAATTTAGATTTCAACAGAAGTCAGCCAGCAAAGCAGGAATAAATTTTTCCGAGTACCTGTTTTCCATTGTTGTCTTATCTTGATACTAGTGGACCCGTGCGTGAAAAAATTCCCGCAATAATCGATATGATTGCCTAATTCCTATAGGCCAGTGCGCAATCTTCTCTGATTTATTTCTTCATTTTCTCCATTGATCCTTTGTCGTACTCTCTTCCTTAGGTCTTCTACATCGATAGGCAGAAGTAAAATCTTGAGTAAAATACTCCAATAAACTTCAATGCGACGCCCGTCAGGTTAGCTTATATAGATATGTACAATGTTAGCGCTCCGTAGCAATGATAGCGTTGATAGGGTCTTTGCCACTCAAATATCTTCCTCATTTGAAGTGCTGAAATTTTGGCCTATGAAGAGAAAACTGCTTCGTAAAATTAGAAAGACTAAGCTAAAAGACATAATTGTCTACTGCCCGTGAAAAAGCATTACCTCCAGAGCGCTTCGTTGACCATCTGCAAAATTTATACGTCGTGACCGGAGAAAAAAGTTATTAAATCGGACTCCAGAAGCTGCATTAACATTGTTCCGATTTCAAGAAGTGTTTCAAGCAAGAAGTGTCTTCAGATAAAAGGATAAGGATCAGCCTTCGCCATCTTCTGCAACCTGGTCATCGATTTACGAAATCTGCAACCAGGCATTTTTACGTCTATCTATTTCCTTAGGAGCGGACACGAAATAAGTAAATAAATACACGAAGCGTTTTAATATATATGGACAAGCTCTTTCTATGTTCATCACTCGCATCTGCTGCATTCTCTGAGAAGCAGGACATGAAAATGAAAAATGAAGACGATGTATCTTCAGTGTCGTGAAGGATCCGACATATTGGTAGCATTTGATTAGCCTCTCTACTGGTGGGAGTCTAGGTGCTTTCCTAGAAACCATTAGCACTTAGCCAAATACATGTCAGACTCATGTTTATTCATTGTTGCCTTAAAGTCACCGTCATTAATAAGCTTGCAAAAATGAGGATCTACAAATATAAGTACTCTCTTTGTTCTTGATATCACGTATTTTAGAGAAGATCGTTTGAAATACTAGAATGATGGCTTGTTATGTTGCAGTGCTTTGGTAAATTGTGCCACTAAGCGTAGTTAATGCAGCGGTATCAGCAGTATACACAATATGATTGTCTTCTTCTTAACTAGTGGCTCATGAATACATTATGGCATCCAAACGTCACTCTCGCCACTCTGATCTCGTCCCCGACTCTCCAACTTGGAAAGAAAGTACCCAGTTTGTAGTCCCGTTAAGTACGGCTAGTACTTCCAATTCTGCACAAATTAACCGATCATGCTCTTTATAACTACTGCAGTATAGAATAAAAGCATCTTCTCATATGTCTCTTTACAAATGACTGAGTGAGCATATGGAGCTGAAGGCACCACGTGGTGTTCTCATTGTGCAATAGAACTGCTTTTGTGCTGAAAAAGATTCATCTATGGATAACCTCCACTCGTTTAGTTCACAGGACAGCTCAATGGCACTACAGATACATATTGCGGGCACTGCTATTTACGAAAAACTGGAAGGTCGCACCAAGAAACGGATGTTATATTCGTGATCTACGCAAAAAATATCCCTGGAAAATGGTTGTTTGGTCTCCGTGTTTTCTTCACTCTTGTACCGTGTTATTAACCGATTACACTTCAGATCAGTTTTGGTCCGCAATTCTGCTTCAGCGTAATCATTCGGCGATTGATATCTGAACCTGGATCGAAATTAGCGAACCGAACTCTCAAGACTGAAGTTCANGCTCTTGTGGGAAGTTTATAGGTACAGCTGCACCATGTTGCTGTGCTACATAGCAGAGTGTTCGTTGCTCTACGTCCACAGTAGACTTGTGGACGCCGCCGTAGAGCTAGTGAGAGATGGGCTCATGTGAGTTGGTGTTGTCCTGTTGGTAATTTGTGTCGTAGTTATTGCTGCCCTTGAAGTGAGACAGTGCGGATACTCCCTTATCTTTGCGGATGTAAATCGTGCAATGTCGATGAAGTTTGTAAACAGTGGACCAATTCCTCGCAATGTAATGCGCTAATTCTACTGAAAAAAAAAGACAACAAATTGGCCGTCTGTTTATGATGTCGTCTCTCATTCATAGGAAAGTTTTGGCCCAGGCTGTATACCTTCATTAGGGTTTTGCTTTCAAGTTTTACCGCTTGGTGGGGTCAGCGATGCGTTGAATTTGACAAAAATGCTTATTTCAGTTTCTGTTAGGTAATCGTAGGAGGGCCTTGTTCTACGCCGCCTAAAGTTTCTATCCGACCAACTGTTAAGGCTTTGAAAGAATAAAATGCGCATGTTTTCGTAACAAGTGGCATCGGTGCCACCTAGCGTTAAAGCCTCTCAAATATGCAAGTTTAGCATTTATATGTGGTATATTAACTACATACTTGAAACAGGCAGTATATGTCGTCATGAAGAATTAATTGTAAATAACAATTTAATATCTTGTCACCTGAGCTGTCATTAGAAACGGCAGACTACAATTTACTTCAAGAAACCACCGTTTCCTGTTGTCTCCTCCTGATACAATTCTTAGGAGAATTATTCCTTTCCTTATTTGAGCTTCCGCTTAATTTGCCCATCATTACTCAGAAAAAGCGATAACGTTCGCAGTGAGAAAGATGTTCAATACGATCTCTATGCTACCGCTCAGCTCTACGTTCGACGCCTTCTTTAATGGAATTCCAAAATTTGGAATTGCCACGCCCCCCTTGCCTTTCAGCGAATAGAATTTCTTCAGCGTAATGCTTCGGAATTAGACGGAGATACCAAGAAACTAACTTACCGTGTTATATCTAGAAAATGGTGAGATTAAGTTTAAGGAACATGAAGTTACGGTCGGTAATATACAGAACGTAAAACTAGCCAGTACCAAGAGCCTATTTACGAGACTCCCGTTTTTACGCCGACCTGTGCTTCAGCGGCCACTGAAATTCGCATACGTTTAGGCAGGGTCCGACCTGCAGCTGCTGCCCTTATTATCCTCGTTGCCGCCTTTGACCTCTTCATTAACTATCAAGACCAGTTGGCTGCCGTAATATTCTTTTATGTTTAACTTCTCTCCGGAGCTGCCCTACATTTATATTTGCCATTGGTATTTACGGTATTGGGCCCAAAGCCTCAGTGTTGTGTTGACTGTGTAGTGACAGCCTCTGCGGTCAGTGTTGGCTCCGGCCCAGCTCCATCGTCCTCTAGTTAGTGACATCGGTGCAGCCATTGCTCTCTCCAGTTGTGACTTCTAACATTTTTTGATGCTACTTAGTTTTGACAGAAAAGAAAACAAAAAACATCAAACCATTTTTCCGTACTGCTCACATTTGTAAACGTTTCATAAATAGTACTATTTCTACGGAAAGTGATGTTAAATTCATGCATTACAGCATATTGGGTTAATTTTGATCTATGATTGATTCAATCGAAGGAATCATCCATCTTGTTCAAGTTTCGCAGTCCAGTCGGTGCTCTACACTTTTGTTATGAAACGCAAGCATTACTTGGTTTTATCTTCATTTTATGACATCAGCATCAGTCAACTGAAATGCATTACAGTAATTCAGTACACGCTGCTGACTGCAATGCCTTACCCAAACCTTTATTTGTATTCAAAATCCCCTCCATATTCTTGACTTGTAACTGTTTTTCGCCCCTATAAAGGAATTTATAAAAAGTGTTTCCCATCGCCAACATTGAATAGATATTCTAACCACATTAGCCTTGACCTGATTTGAAACTTCAATCTTAGGCGTTCATTTCAACAGTTCAGATCAAATTTTAGTCATGAAAAAATATAGCTCTCATGTGCATTTTAGTATGAAGTTTAGGGTGCTCAATTCGATTTGAGAACAAAAAATTCCTACCGCGTCTTAATTTTTTCTAAGTTGCTGATTTATAATAATTGCGCAATTAGTACCAATTCCTAAGATACCATAGAGGTATTTTACTCCTAAAGTCACTTTGAATGGGTTTATTGGAATTATTTCTTGAATATTTAACATATTAGCATGTTTTTTTTAGTTATACATAATGTATTGACCTGCAATCTTGTATATGCACTTTCTTTTATAAGACGTCTCAGATGTTACACACTTCAGATTTCAACAGAAGTCAACCAGCAAAGCAGGAGTCAATTTTTCCGTGTACCTGTTTTGCAATGATGTCTAATATTGATACTACTGGACCCGAGCGTGAAAAAATTGCCGCATTAATCGATTTCTTTGCCTAATACCTATTGGCCACTGCGGAATCTTCTCCGACTTACTTCTTCATTTTCTTCATTGGTTCTTTGTGGTACTCTCTTCTTTAGGTATTCTATATCGATAGGAAGAAGTTAAATCTTGAGTAAAACATTCCAATAAACTTGAATGCAACGCGGGTCCGGTTAGCTTATATACAATGTTAGCGCTCCGTTGAAATGATACCGTTGATAGGGTCTTTGCCTCTCAGATATCTGCCACATTTGAAGGGCTGAAATTTTGGCCTGTGATATGAAAACTGCTTCGTAAAATTATTAGATTAGATAGGCGGCAGTAGACGAACCAATAGGCCCATTCTGAAAGACTAAGCTAGAAGAAATAATTGTCTACTGCCCGTAAAAGCATTACCTACAGAGCGCTTCGTTGACTATCTGCCAAATTTATACGTCGTGACCTGAGAACAAAAAGTTACAAAATCGGACTCCAGAAGCTGCATTAACATTGTTCCGATTTCAAGAAGTGTTTCAAACAAGATGTGTCTTCAGATAAAGGGATAAGGATCAGCCTTCGCCATCTTCTGCATCCTTGTCATTGACTTACGAAATCTGCAACCTGGCCTATTTACGGATGTTATATTCGTGATCTACGCAAAAAGTATCCCTGAAAAATGGTTGTCTGGCCTCCGTGTTTTCTTTCACTCTTGTACAGTGTTATTAACCGATTACACTTCAGATCAGTTTTGGTCCGCAATTCTGCTTCAGCGTAATCATTCGGCGATTGATATCTGAACCTGGATCGAAATTAGCGAACCGAACTCTCAAGACTGAAGNTGTTATTAACCGATTACACTTCAGATCAGTTTTGGTCCGCAATTCTGCTTCAGCGTAATCATTCGGCGATTGATATCTGAACCTGGATCGAAATTAGCGAACCGAACTCTCAAGACTGAAGTTCAGTACAAGTTGAAGCTAATCGAATAATAGATCAAAATACTCAAAGCGAACACACAATATGTCTTGCACGCTTATGATAATTGCCTGTAACTAAACCGGAATGTTTACCTCCCTTTTACTCCTGACCCGTACGTCGTCGCTAACATTTTCTTACTTGTGCTGAAGTAGACTGAATGTCGTGTTTACTCTTGGCAGTTTACATGTAGCTACTCTATGTGCTCTTTTCACCACTTTCAACGTTGTACTTGTGCTGTAGTACATTAGTGATAACTTATTGATACGTGTGATAAGCAGTGAGAAACGTAGCTATTGTGCAGGGATTGCAATGTTAGTGTGCACGTCTCTAATCATATACAATATATATTTCTGATTTCTACCTTAGAACTAAGTAAGATCCAGTCCTGTACCGTGCTAACGGGGGTCACTGTCAACTGTATCTGTCATCATCACTGAAATGTGACCATCAATATACAGTGCTTGCAAATGTACCCGCAATATTCACATTCTGATCAAATTGCACTGAGTAGTGTGTTAGTAAATAATTCTTGTGATCTTTGCAATGTTTTCTTTTACTATCCTAGTTAGCTCAAAGTTTCCTGAGAGTTCTACCATTGATCTGCATTAGCATATTACCGCCAATTAGATCCCGAAGTTAGGTTGAGAACATAGTTTTTCTAACGAGCAATTGCTTTTCAGTGTGGAGGTTAAGGTTTATGTACTAGTTTGCAAAGCTAATTGTATGCGTACTAATGATGAGTACGTTTTAGTAAGGTACTTGTGATCGTCGATAATTTGCATTGTTGCATATAATAACAATTAGCATTAGTTAGCAGGTTTTTTTGTGACCGTTACGACAGGGCATGCAGTGCCCTGTGCCCCATGATTCTATTACGCAGCGCGTCAGCAATGATCCATGTGTGTCAGCTCTGCAGGTGTCAGCATCTGTGGCAGGACTAACACTGGCACGGAAGAAGCTGACGACGACGCTGCTAGCCCCGGCAGCTACGACGCGGCCCTCACGGAGGACGGCGGTGGAGAGTCGCGTGAGGAGCGCACGTGGAGAATTGGCGGTCGGTGGAGCAGTGAGGAGAGCGGCTTCGCTGAGCCGGACAGTGACGGGCCCACGGGCTGCCTCTCGCCCGTTACGGAGCTCAAGTGAGTTCCTGAAAGTTCCTGAAAGACCGGCGGTCTTATTGCCTCTTCGATAGGCTTGACCGGAAATTGTAGTGTTATACCTTACAGTAACGCCTGGTACTCCTCTCGCTTCAGCGTTACATTGTTGCCTGCTTGCATTACCGTATAATTATCATCATTTAATGCTTACATGTGCCTCGCTCTAAGTAGCTCCCTGCATGCGCAACGTTTCCATTATTACAGTGGCGAAAATTCATAATTGCTAGGACAAGGTGTTGCATACGACGAGAAGGAGTTGGCTCCTAGGGTATTAATGGGCAGATGCAAAGTAATACTTCAAATTAAAAATCTTAAGGCGTCATCGTTGTTGACCACAGACCCGCTAATTAAAACTTGTTTCCGTTTGAGTACCTAAAAGGGCATGCGGCTCGCCAGATTTTGTCACTCATTAACAGGAAACTGTAGTCTTCGATTAGGAAAGTTTGGCAGGAATTTCCATCTGTTCAGAGAGAATAATTGATTTGAAATAAACTCGAGCCCTGTGGCTCAATGTTAATACAAGTTACTTCCGTGGTGTTTATTCGTGAACATTAAAGATAATAATGTACTAGTATTGTAACGGAAGGACTCCTGGAGCGGGAGCACATTCCTTAGATATTTCTCTAGTGGTAGTGAGCACTCACTCGCCACGTGATTCGTGGAAGGAAATAACTGACTTACTTACTGAAATTAATTCTCGATATTTTATATTTGCTCTACTTCGTGGGCAAGCAAGGGCGATAAACGCCGACGTAAAAAGTTTTGCTACAGCTAAAGGTTTAATGTTTCAGAGAGGTGTCGGACAGCAGCAACTGCACCAGCAGATCGTCCCCGCAGCACCGCAGTCCTGCGGTCTCCGACCTGAAGCAGTCTGCCACTCGCTTGTCTTCCGAGGGCCTCAATGTAATATTGGATGAGACCAGCCACGCTGACAGACTTAATGGCAACTCTGGTATCCAATGTCAACCTCCTGTGTCCCTTAACAATAGAATTAATACTACACTTAATACAACATCAGCCGTCTCATCTTGTACAGTAGCGCCCACAAATGTAACTTCTTTGTTAGATTCTCGGTGGGAAGACGATACCATTAATGGCAATATTTCAACTGCGGTGGAGAAAAGCAGCTCAGAGTGCCGGCAGCCCAGAATGGTTTCCACTGTCTCGAGCTCCCCCCAGACGAGGGCGCTCAGTCCAGCCTCCCGGCAGGTTTTCGCCATCGGAGATACTGTCGACTTGCTCACGTACAGCGAGAGGGAGTGGAGAGGGGACACGCCCAAGGCTAAAACTGTGAGACTGGTAAGTCCTTGCGACACTTGTGCTGTGCGAGAGTTGTCACTTGATGCGACTGTCACACCTTGCAGGCAATGAGAGGGGACACGCCCGAGCCTGACATGGCAAGGGTGGTGAGTTCGCGTCATTTGCCTACTAGAGGTGATCTGCGATGAAATGCTAGTCGAAGTTAGCGCATTACTTGTTCGTTCTGCAGTTGAAACTACAAATATTATTATTAAGCATAGGTTTCCTTTGCATTATCTCTATGTTTATTTTGACCGTTTGATTGTCCATGTCTTTTGGGGTTAATACAGACATAAGTGATGAGACTGAGCAGAAATTATTTTCAGTCCGTGTATCTAGCAAAGTTCCTAAGGCTGAGATGAATTTCAGGTTTAAAAGATATGGAAATAATGGGTAATGTAACATATGCTTAATTCTGGTCGTAGCTTATCAAGGAGGCTTAAACTAACATAAAATTCATCACTGCTTATTCGATTGAGTGGTGTACTATTTACATAGGCCTAAACTGACGTAAAACTTAATATTTAAACTTCTGCTGCTGTAGTCTAAGAAAACTAGATTAATTTGCTGGCAGTAGACTGGCCCACAAACCCATTCCCGGAGAGTAGCCAAGACTCATGTTCCTGTCCTCTATAAGCTATTACCGTTCTGTTAAACTCATTCAGATATCAAAAGAAGAAAAAATAATAGCGTCATATAATGAATGCCTCTAAAGTGTAGAGTCTAGGGAAGATTAACTTACTCCAAATACACACGATAAGTTGAGTGTCGTGCTGCAGGGCTACAGTCACATAGAGAGTGAGGTGGGCATGAGCAAGCTCCGGAGCGTGCGGGGCGACCAGTACTGTGCTGTGCGGGCCACCGTCTTCCAGGCCCTCTGCTCCGGCCTCACCCTCCCTCGCTCGGCCCCAACGCTGGCCCGACTGGTGGCGGAGGTGGCAGGCGGCGCGTCGTGGATCCTCGGCTGGACGTTCGCCGGCAGACTTCACTACGGCAATACCATCGACGGCATGCGCGACTGCTTGGAAGCCCTCGACATTGTAGTAAGTGTTTAGTTTGCTGTTATTGTGTATCAGGTGTAACGAGTGAAATTATGCCGAACTTATCTTACTATTTGATTAGCTGCCTAGTGTCCTTCACTGGCTTCCTGTTATTGACTGATAAGTTCATTAGTTTAACCATCATTATACCATGTACGCGCATTTCAGCAATCTTTTCCATCGTCCACTATCATTATTGCAGTAATAACCATAATACCTATATCGTGAGTTTATCTTGCGGAGCTTTCGTTCATCTGTGCATTACGCCGTCAGCATTATATAGCAAAACATATTGTTGAACATATTACTAAATAGTGAGTGAGCTCTTGTACATGTTTGCGAGTAAGGTGGGAAAATATCATATCTTGGGTGTTTTTTGTCGTTATATACATACAGTATACCCTCAGATGTAAACGTGCATTTACCTGTAGCAGTCACGCAAAATCCTGAAATTTTCGCGGTCCAGCTGATCAAAACTATATATTGAAACCATGGGGGGTTTCTGTGGGAGTTGTTTCGGTATTTGTATCATTCGTGTCGTGCTTTGATAAAACCGATGGGCACCAATTAGGTTCTGATAATACGGCGTAAAACTTGGATTGAAATAATGTCCATGTGCGTCCAGGATACGGGGACGCAGTTAATGTGTAGGGTGATGCTTAACGGCCTGCTCAAATGGAACAGTTTTGCTGTATATTACTGACTGGGAAGGAGAGTTATGCTGCTGGGTTAAACTGAAATAGGTGCCGTTTGTCTTTTTTCATCATTCAAGTTGGCAGCCTCAGTGCATGCTTCGCAACCAAATCAATATCTTAACTTGAACTTGAATTTGGAAACTGCAAGGAACAACGGCCGTCAAAATATATCCAATCCTATGCAATAAGTGCTGTAATGCTTTGCATGACCGTGAAATTTTCCCATGTTCAGATAGTAGCTAATTGACGATTTGATTGGCAGAGCGACGGGCTGATTGGCTGCCAGGACCGCTGCTCTGCTCTCGTTCAGCTGCTCAACAGCGACGAGCGACTGGACCTGCAGCTGTGCGAGGCCGTAAAGCTGCACATGCTCGCTGCCTCACTGCAGATGTACAGCATCAATATGTGCGGCGGCAACCTGCCGCTGTTCGCTATGATTATATTCGCCAGGGAGACTTGCCAGACACCTGAAGAGTTCATGAGGAATCATTTGAACGGCGTGGGCGACACTGGTGGGCTGGAGCAGGTGGGTGCTGTGTCGTAATCAGTTCCACCTTGTCCATCAAAATACCTCAAATTACTCACAATTTCTGTTACTGTTTCTTTTTTCTATCCGAATTACGATTTAGTATTTGTAGTGAGTAGTCAAAATCCTCCTACAATGACTCTCTGTGTGTTTACCCAGATCGAGATGTTCCTGCTGGGCCACTGCCTCAAGGTTACACTGCAAGTGGTGAGGCCGGCGTGCTACGGGGCTGAGGACTTCATCTGCTACTATCCGGACACCAACCTGGGAGTCTGGCCACAGCTCTCGCTCATTGCTGAAGATGACAGACACTACAACGTGCTCGTCGAGTAGCGCTTTGTCCATAATTATGGTGAGAAGTTACATTGTGAAGCTCACACTTTACATGAGCTATGCATATTGAGGTGTCGCATCAACGTGCTCGTCCCATAGCGAAGCGAGCAGAGGGTGAAGCGTTAAACGTTAGGTACTTTGTGGAGATTTTTCTCTCCGTGATCTGTGTTGAAGTCTCCTATAAGCCGCTAATTTCAATTTATTTATTCCTGACGTGTTGAGCGTGTATTAATAGCAGCCATGGTTGCGGAGTCAGGTGGTTCGAGGTTCAACTTCTTCGACGCTGCAGCCCTGATAGTAGCTGACTGGAATTGTGTGTACTCTAAGAGAGCTAATTCACTGAGCTCATGTAGTGTATCATCTTTCTTTTGTTCTCTCTCTTTTGGTTCTCTCTTATGTTTTGTCGTTGAAGATCTGCGTACTTTCCAATGATACCTAGATGATTAACATGCAGCACCTTAACTTAGAGAAAGGGGTCATAACATGTATAGCAAAAATTAAAATGTACAGTGACCTCAGGTTCTCAGTTTCCTTAGAAATTAAAATAGATAAATTATCTCAGATGTCTATGTATCTCGGTCAAGTGGCATTCATGTTGAGAAGAAGACTCAGCTGCAAATAAATTTTTTGTTATTTTGTTGGATGTAACTAAAGCATTGGACTTACGGCGTGAATCCAAACCCCTAACACTGCGTCTGCCTTAACATCGGGAAGCTGATCGAAATCCACATATTAATGCCCGTGTCTGTATTTTTTGACAATAAAGCTAATGAAATTACTTCTCTTGATAAATTTGCCCCAGAGGATGGCTCTTTTACGCCCTCTACCTTTGCCCAGGTGCTTCCAGCCAACTGCCGCCGGTGTGGCAGCTCCCCTTCAACGGTCGAGTCCCGTAGCCGTGTGTTGCCCACGTCAGAGCTGTTCCTCACTGCACCGGAGACACGCATCACTGCTTCTATTTGCTCATTGATGTTATTTTTATCACTGACAGCTGCTTATCTGTGATTTCGCTCGTATCTTCTTCAAAGCAGTCACTTCTAACATTCTATGCTTATGGTACTCATCTACCATGTTTGTCAGCTTATAAAAGAACAGGATATATTCCCGTGAGCAGCTTGTCTGGTTTGTGAGGCTCTTATGAACTATTCTGAGCCAGTATTTATTGAGGAGGCATTTCCAGTCCGCGACATGATTGAGGCCAAGTTCATGTTCGTTCTACCTTGTCAGTTTACAACTGAACTGACCCAATTATATAGTTAGATAGAGTTCATTGCAGTTATTTTCTTACGTCATTCTTCTTTCCCTTTCACTCACCGGACACTTCAGTTGTTTCCCGAAGATAACCTCAATATAGTGTTAAAAAAACAGCCTCAATAGTGTCACGGACTGCCAAAATGTGGATACCCCCGATGAGTATATACTTTGTCTTATGGCACGAACCTCTCTGAGGAACTCTTGCTTTCCGAGCCTTACGTAATTGGGACGTTTTTTTATTGGGCTTCCCGAGTGTCGTGCAAACGCCACCACGACTTGTGAAGTCCGTGGGAGGCGAGCCAATTTTTGTATAATTTTGCTGAATGGATCTGAATAGTGAACTTATGTATGGTTTAAGTGTTTGTTGCTGTACCTTGCGATATGATCTGTGATTGCTGGAAGCGGCTGATGTCTACGGACTGTCACTAGCGGTGTAGCGTAAATTTCCTGTGGTAAACCTAAACAATTGTCGTTCCTGCTGCCTTTGAGCAGAATAAGTAAGCGATTTTTGCGCAAATTCCTGCTCTCAAACTTGGCATTTTGCATGTTGAAACGTTGATATTCTATATCTCATACTGCATTCGTACGTATTTTAATCATTCTTGGAAGGTAACTACGGTATTTCGAATGCGAATGAACGTATCGCTTCTCACTGGTAGCATTTTAGCTGATAACACTTTCCCGGCCTGTAGTTTTTCTGACACTTCAGTTATTCAATCGATTTCGTTGCTATTTTCTTTGTAAATAATTAAGCGTAGCTACATGTATATCACTTAGGGTGTAGTTTACGTACCGCCTTTTACCACTACCCTGAAGTATATTCACGAGCTTTTCCTCTTCTACTTCTTAATCTTCCAAATGCACACTACCACCTCTTAATATTACGATTACAAAGACAGAATATCAAACGTCAGGCCGGGAAGGAGTTGCCAGATCGTGTGTCCGTTTCTTTTACATGCATAGCATGACTGTTACTTTCGTAACATTTACCTTAATCCATGCGATAGCTCATATCCAAACTACAGCGTGATATGCGGATGTTCACTGCTTGCTATGCATCACAACTGTTACAGAATAATAACCAAGGAACTGCATGCGCTCTAAGCCTCTAACGATGTAAAGCTTCACTATAGTCGACCGTTGTATAAACTATCGTAACGTGTAAATATAGACTATCAACATGCGTCACACTTGTTGTGGCTGATTTACTTAGGAACCAACTTAGTATTTCTTAATAATGGCAGCACGGGGTGAAGCCCCTATCGTGTGTTGCTACATGTCGTCGTTTCATTCATTTATTATCGCCTGAACATTGTTGTTTGAGGGACCTTGCAGTGTACTGCATCGAGGCTTAGGTGCGTGCATTCAGTGGCGGTGTCCATGTCCCTTGTTCATCATGTATCATATGTTCATCGTCTTGCGAATCTGCATGTGATGGTTGTTGTTCAAGACGTTGAAATAATTGAAGATTGAAAACCTTTGAAGGGCTACCAATGCAAAGTTGCACATATGGGCCCCGCACCAGCCATTGCTGAACGTCCAAATTGATATGGTCAGTGATGCAAAGGAGAGGACTTGACTCATTTGACTACTTAATGGCAGTGTCTTCATTACAGATGAAAATTTGAATTAATACGCATTTAGCTACTTCCTACTTGTTGTTTTGTGAAAGTTAGAAATGAATACTGAGCAGAAGGTATCCTCTGTAGTCAACAACCAGCTAAGACGGTGTTCTGTATCGTTTGTACGATAAAGCTTCAATATCTTTACTACTTCGTGTTCCAGCTGGTGAGTAGTTCATTAAAGGTTTTTACCTTCCATTCTCCAAAATTTACAATCATCTTGCTGGAATCGCATAGTTTCTGAGCAGTATAGAGAAACGGAAGTGTAACAAATACTGATCGATGTTCACCCTCTTCTTCAGCGTCTGTCCGTTTTGTACGGGTCCGACTTACTAGAATGAGCGTCCAGCAGTAGAGAAATGCTGAACATTTCGTACATTGGCCGATGATGATCCCTCTTTCAGCATCTGTTGATATTATATGGTTACAACCTGCAAAAATCATCTTCCAGTAATAGAGAAATGGGAGTATAACAGATATTGAAATGACGATGATCTCTTTTGTACAACATCTGTTCGTGTTGCTGGACTCGACGTACCAGAATCATCTTTTTTCTCAAGAGAAGATCGCTACCAGCTTTGTACTATTTACCCTTTCGGGTCACCCTGAACACCAGAAGCCAAATGTTGATTGGTGATGGCGTGTCAAGCAATGCTATTACATACTACGAAAAATCAAATTTTGGTTCGGTCGGCAGTTGATTGAGCGTCTTGCAGGCAAAGTTAGTCGCGCAGGCTGCAGTTTTACGGTCTTTCTACTTATAATGGGAGACATGAGGTGCAGTCGATCACAGGTCTTTCTAGTTTTAACCATCTAATCCATAAAAACTGGACCTTACGTAAAGAAATCTGTATAATATATTTTTATCCGATCTAGTTTCTTTGTTGTAGCTTCCTACTTTACGCGATAGCGCCTTGTTCGAGTAGCTACCCTGCAACTTCAACATTTTAAATTTTTTTCTACCTGTCAAAAAAGTATTCAAACGTCTGTCAAGTTTTGTCTACCTGACAAAAATTATTGGAACATTTGTCAATGTTTCGCTACTTGACATGAAAAGTTCTCGATTACTGTTTTGTAAAAATCTTCATTTATCCCTACCTTTGTTAACCAGAAAGACCTGTAGATACAACCTGCTGGTGTGGTGCACTGCTGACGTCACATTGTGTTGTTTATCATCTGAACGACGTCTCTGTATTCACCAGCGAGTTTATATAGTTAGCATGTCTATCCATCACCATATGTATGTGTGTCAAATATCAGAGCCCATTTTATTTTCGCATAGTGTATTTTTTGCATGACTGTTCAGTTGATTTTCTTGTCTTGTGAAGCACGAGGTTGCTGCTGCTGCTGTCTAGTCACGTGATTGTTTGTCTCTTGTTTTAAGGATTGATTGTGTGTATGTATTACTTAGTCTTTTGGTGTCCTTGTTGAAAGTGTTGTGATGCTGGTGTTTAGGTGTTACGTATTTGTTTTCGCTGCATTTTCGACCTTTTCGGGCGCTGTTATAGCTTAGAAAAACGTTAACATTACTGAACAAAAGTATGTTTTATTTAAGAAAAAAAAAATCATTTTGGGTTCAGGGTTTGCCAGCTGTGCCTGTCGCTCTGCGCTCCATTCCCACGGGATAGTAAACTGTGTCGCCGGCACTGACGGTAGCTTGACAATGTCGCGGCAATAGTGAGGATGGGTATTAATAGGTGTGTTCGATTCGCCCACGTCTGATCCGATCAGCTTTAACTTGTTTGGACTGTCAATCCTGAGAGATCGGTTCACCACTTGATGCAGGCCTGAAATTCGGTTCAAATTAGTTGGTCGAACGCTCGAGATTCAAGTTTAAGATAAACTAGAGCTAATCGGATTAGGTGAGCACATTGTTGGTAGATGAAAGACACCACATGCATTGCTGATGTGAGATACGAAGAGAGGATAATCACAAGCACTTATGTTACTTTAATTTTTCACCGCTTTCTTATGTCTAATGTGCCCAGTACATACACTGTTATTGTGAAGAGTCTCAGTAACCAAGTGTTTATTTTAATATTGAAAGGAAAAATTTCTGCGGATTTTACGATTTAAAAATTCTATGAGAAGAGCAGTACCGCTGAACAGTTCGTAGAGATACACATTACAGCGTTACTAATTGCTCTGAAAATCAGTCGATAACTCGTTCATATACATCTGTGTCTTGACTTACGAGTGTACCAATTTAGGAGTTTCTCGATCAGACCTCCAGCTACGTTGCCGCTAGTTGGCCGGCAATGCACATCAATTACTTCCAATTGGGAAGATGCATCGCGATCAGGCTGAGCTACACACTCGGCCACAGATCGAATATCACTTATAGGTTAAGGTAACATTATTTAAACTTTCCCTTGTGGTAATTTAACTATTCCTATTGCTCGTGACGCGTAGTGCCAAGCTACCACTGCTTTTAACACTTTTCACAGTGGTGATTTTATTACTTATCGCACGTAGCTAAAAATAAAACCAGGTGTCCATAAGCTTCGTTGCAGTTCGGTTGAATATTTTTCTGACATTACTAAATAGGTATCGGATCTACAGATGAGGAAAACGCTTCCTAATTTGCCGGCTTCGAAAATTGGAGCTCTTCGATTTCTGTGTTCCTACTTGAGATTGCGACGAGTAGGGAAAGAGAAGGAAGCACAGAAAAAAGCATCTGCAGGAGGCTAAAAAGTGAAGGAAATTGTCACAACGGGCATGTCACTGGGCTTGATCCTTGTGCTGTTGTGAATCTCCTAATCTCTCAGCATCCCTGGAATGTGTTCTTAACGTATGAGCAGAAGCTGCTGACGCTGCATCTCTCGCGGATGCTCGTTTTCATTCTCCAATGTGTTTCTGTCCCCGCAAAGTACAAAGCTTTGTGCCTGGGCTCACGATGCACGAATTCAATCATTCCTCAAACTTTCCTCACTTGTTCTTTTAGTTTCATTCCTGTCCTTGCTTTGGCAGTTGCAAAATGTCCTTCGGTGGCGCAATATTACTTCTTCTCAAGAAATATATTTTTCTCATGACTGCTAGCTTATTTTTATTGATTGTTCATGCAGTGGTACCGTATAAATTTATGTTGAGTGCTTTAGGGGGCAAAGGCAAAGAAAGAAATTCTATTCTTCAAGCGGTCTGTGCCGGCCTGTGGCTTGATGCTGAAGCTCGCTCGTAGTAGTTTGGACATTCGGAAGGTAGTTATACCCGATCACACTACGCAAGACTCGTACAAAATTTGCACGTTGGCGTGGGGTACTGCTGCGCTTGGTTGCTATCATAGACGGCGGTTAAACTACAGTGCGTTAATAATCAGCTACTATCATAGATTCATCTACATTTTTTTCTTTTTTCGCACTTTTATAATTTTTTTCCTTCTGTATTTTCTGTTTGTGTGCATTATTACGATTTCCACTGCCGCGTCTACTTAGACTACTTGCCACTTCATTTTCTTTACTCGGCTTTTATGCTTGTTCATGTCTAATCTCAACCCTGGAACACTAACCTTATATTCTCGTAGATAACACTAGGGTATCTTATACCTTAGTGATAGTGTTTTAGGGTAAAGTGAAAATATTTTTTGAGTGAGATGTGGAAATCAGTAGGCAATATGTTCGTACAATAATCGTATATTTCACAGTGCCGTTGGTGCAGACGTACGTAGAAATGTGCCGTGTTAATACACTGATGTCTTTCACGTTTATGTCGCTTAAATTAAATTTTCATAGCAAAGTGACACAGTTAAAACAATACGGAGTATTGTACATAGTATAAATGAAGATGTTCTTTCAATGCCTTTGGTACGTAGTACTGCAAAAATGGGACATTTTAGAGCATTTGACAACTTTCATTTTGCTGCGGCCTAGGTTAGGTTTAATCACAGAGTGATACAATTCAATATTTCACTGCCGTTACTGCGGAGGAGCGCAGAGAGCGACAGGCGGGCGTGGCGCCTCGGGCCGGCCCAAGCATCTCATGTATTTACTGTATCTTTTGTCAATAAGCTTAGCGCTTTTACATAGTTAATATTTTGCTGGCTGCCTTTGGTGTTCAGTTTTAGTTAACATTTGTTATGCTGCAGTTAAACTTAAGAATTTAGAAAAGGCAGTTCAGCTTAGGCAACACTAGGAGCTTTGTGGAGGCATCGCAGTGTTTGGGACCGATATTATTATTTGCTTCTGTATGGGTTCTGGAAAGTTTGTTATTGAAGAAGAAGGTCTGCAGATTTGTTTAAGCCCAGGATTCTCCAAATTCTTCCATAAGCTGGTGATATTTTGCGCTAAGTCTGTGAATAATAAATTAACAGTGACCAACCTTGGGGCCTATCGAAATTTTAACCAATAGTTGGAGAGCAAATACGACACGTACGGTGAGAGCTTAAATTTCTCTTGAAAAAAAAAAAAAACTAATGTGATTCATTTAGCAAAGCTTACTGTACGTGTACGAATTGCCCTTCATGTGTGATATGCAATGTCACTTGTAAAAATTGTAAATTGAAATACGAAATTGATGTGATAAAATTAATTGGCTAATAACGATTGCGTGTAAAGTGCGACGCTTAATTGGTGTAATAAACTTAATTAGTTGGGCTGGTGGTATAAAGAGCACGTTTCCTGTAGTAGGTGCCGGTTGTATAGTAACTCCTGCTGGTGCAATTGGACCGATGATGTCAGTTACGTAGAGAAGGTGCAAGAATGTTTGGGAATGAGAGCAGCCGCTTCTCTTGTGAAGTATAAGAGTTTATTTTTTTCTGAGTTTCACTTGCATCCTTGTTTGCTGCTGGTATATTTTGGCCCATAAACCGAGTTAACACTTAACTCATACTTAAGTGTTAAACCTTCCAAAGCTGTACACTCAAAGACTGAATGTTGAGCGAGTCCCTCTGGACGCTGTGAGTTCGGTCCCCACTGCAGTAATGGTGGACTTTTCTCAGAACATTTCAGCCGAGCGGGAGGTCAGGAAAAGGGCAGGAGATCCTAAGATAATTTATGGATGCGGGGCATTAGCTCTTTTCTTCACGCGTTGCTAATCTCATCAGCCCTAAGGCCGAATTCACATGTCACATCAACGCATTCACTCATCCACATGCCCCAAATGTGTTATTGTCCCCGAGAAATAACAGAAAAGTGCACAGTTTTCAGTGTCTTATTTCATTCCAAATATGAAGCGAAATCCGTAACTTGCCTTGTGACACTTGCCGAGGGAATTGATTTGACGGTCAAAATCTTAGTAACCTTTGAGGCGTGCGTACACAAAGTTGTACTGACAACGACGCTACTAAAAAATTGTGAGTGAACGAACCACTTTGTCAAGGAAACTATGTCACTTCTTTTTTAGTAGGTTTTGATAGCTCTAAAAAATTTAGTTTACAACAAAACTGTTAACAGACATGTTTCAAAAAATTCAAACAACACGACAAGGCCCTAAAAATAATGAAGTAAACAACGAAGTAGCACCGTGTACAATTCAGTCAGCTACACTAGAATACAACTAGATCTGAAGTTAGTTGAATAAAAAAAGTCCAAGATAAGGGTTGAACCCTACAGTAGTTACACAACTCTCCTAATTCGTTCACTCGAGTTGCAACACGACAGCAAGCGCAACATCTTCAAAAGTTATGAGTTTCGCCCTCACCAGATCTGAAATGCCTTAGTTGTCCTCTTCGCATTTGATGTAGTAATGAATTAGTATGCAATGTTTTATTTTTACTTAAATCATGCCATGATATAGCGGAATTTTGAAATGACAAGGACCACATACCCACGACAAATGATAATGGTTCGATGTACCGCAGTAAAAGGCGAAGTTTATAGTCTGCAGAATAGATGGCCCACCGTTACCAAATAAGACCTTACTTCGGCGGTGGTTATGGCGGCAGTTTTCGCGGAAGTCATTGAAATAACAGTGAACAGAACCTATTCCATGCTTTCCTAACCTTTCTTAATTCTTTAACGCACTTCGTTTCACGTTCTTCTAACCTAACATACCTTAGCTAGCCCTAAACATATCTATGCTGAGTCTTGACTTAACATACCTAACAACCGTCGTCAGAATCTTCGCCGCAATAGCCGCCGTTGTAAATTACGTCCAAATCAATGCGGTTGATTAATGAGACGTAAAATCTTTTCTAATTGACGACTCAAATAAAAGAAAACTGTTTATCGGGAAGAATAAAATGCTTCATTCTCAAGAAACCTGATTTATCAGCAAAAGCTATTGTTAAAGATCACTCAGACGTAAAGCTAAATTTGATTAGATTGAGGTCACATTGGTGTCCTATAAACTCAATGATTGTCACTCACCCTTCACGCGTTTTATCAATTCCGAATCTCTCTAAGCTCATGTTCTCAGCTTGATTAAATTCACGCAAAGAAAATTTTTTCTCATTCTGTTGTTACCGAAAAACAAACTCAACGTGTGACAAAGAAGTCGAATGCTCGGCCAGTAAGTTATAGGAGAGTTTTCCCTCTTGGTGTTCTGTGGTATTTACTGCCACAGAAAACCTTTGCATGAGGGACTCTTTCTTTTCTATAGTATAAGGGCTCGCAAAAGTTCACCTACCTACACGAGTACATAGTCGTAATACACGGCGGCAATAATTTCGTAATGCAGCTATTTATTGTGGTTGCTTGCGGTACGGCTTAGCTGCAAAATTTATGCCTCATTCTATGCCTTTAATATGATCTTTTGCTGAGTAACGAATGTTGTGTCGTCATGAGTTTAAGGAGCAAAATTTCCCTCCTACAAGTATAATCCCGAATACTAGTTTTGCAAGGCTTGAAAGTCAAGTACCACCAAGAAAAAACACTTTACCCAAAAGCATTCACCGGATATACTTAGTGCTTACTGATTTCTGGATCAGTTGAGCCATCAGGATCAAAATTTGACTGCGATATGTGAAAAAAAAGCCTTGAAAGTACTGCAAAGAACTTCAGCTGAAATATACGTGAAGTAGTTTCTGCACGACAGCATCAAAAACTTCATCATATACCACTTTTCATCTACAACGTTCGGAAGACAAATTATATCAAATACTACCGAGCTACTTTTCAAAGCGATGCTGTCTTCAGAAAATGCAAAATTTAAACTTTCGAGCATATATTCCAGAATGCATATTTCCCCTCGCAATTCAGGGCTGAAATTTGACGGTATCTCGTCTTGTTATTCACTATATGAATTTTCTATATCTAAATCTCTATAAGCGTGACAGAGAGAAGGACCAACCAACCAAGGGAGCAAGCAAGCAATAAAGCAAGAACAGTGCATCATTATAAAGTGGATGGAAATTCATTTTACCAGACGGTATGTTGCTTGTATCACAAAACAGGAACGCAAACTCAATTTCTTTGTCTCTAGGTTTGTCTAGGTTATCAGTTGATACTTGTCAGTCTACGACTTGTTGGAACGTAACTTGATCATTTTGGTAACGAATCCTAATGTCAAATCTGGTGTACACGTTAGTCTTTTGAACGTGTTTTCTTTCAGGAATTTCTTTGAATCTGTCACGGTGCCAGGGAACGTGCATTGTGCGAGCTTGAGAACGGGTGTGAGTTAAATGTAAAGGGGCTTCACGTGTAAGTATATTTTTTTTACATAATATGATAGCAATATTGGAGAGGGGGAGGCTGATGCGGCGCTTGAATCACAATTAGAGATGATCAACCCCCCCCCTCCCTTCTTGGGGCCACCATGCCTGAGTCTATCAAAAGATTTTCTACAATTTTATCAGTTGATTTTTGCAACCGCTCAAGGGGTTCTGCTCTCTAATTTGTCATCACAACATCCACACCTAAAGGTAAAAGATAACACACAGTTGCTTTTTGGGAGGAGGAGTATATTCCAAATATTCACAATGAAGTACGGGAAAAACTGCAGGCTGAGAGCATTTCTTCAATCTTTATGCTTGAGTTTCTGATCCTTCTTTCCCAGGCGATTACTAACACCTCTCTCAAAAAGTTACGGTGGGGGCATTCAAACACATGAATGCTTCTATTATAGCTGCCCTCTCAGTCGTCTTAGCTTGAGAGAGATGAGTCCCACTTCCTATAGGCGCCATCGTATGGCTTGTTTCACTGCTGGGGTATCAACTTCGTTGCTTTGCGTTGGTTCTTTACATTTTTATCCATATCATTGCGCTAATGGGTCGACCAGAACTGAGCAGTAAATTATAAATGCGGCGCAAACGTGGTTTTTACAAAGGAATGATTATATCCCTTAATTAGTGCTCAAAATTCCTGGTAATGAATCCCAATACTCTGCCTTCTGCTTTCCGCTTTGACACTCTTGTCAACTTGATGACTTTGTTGTAAATTTTTCGTGATAATTCCCAGGTCACGTTGCTTGGTGATAACTGCTGGTCTTATCCGGTTTACTACCAATTAAATGGGCTGAGGGATTCTCCGGCCCAACGAGCAAGCAGAACATTTGTCAACATTAAAGCTCATCTGGCAAGTTGTGGCAGGATGAAATAGTTTAGTGTCATCAGCAAATTTACTAATTTTACTGCAGATGTTAAGATCAAGATCACTGATATCAATTATGAACAGAAGGGGGTCAAAAACGCTTCCTTACGCGATAGGTCTACTTTCAACGGTCAACTGTTTCTAATAATTTTCTGCATGGGCTATGTTGGATTTTTGTTTAATATATTTATGGATGCACCTTGGACTAGAGAAAAGACTGAGCTCCTTATAAGATAATTTTATGATAGCTTAACTGCTATTTTATTATACACGCGCAACAGGTAACGACTGATCAATCTCCACACCTTTCAGCGTGATCGAACCTACAGATTCCTGTTTTGCTTTATCTTTTCAAAGATAATTAGAAACTGATCATTCTTGAACTTTATCCGGATTAACATAACCTAACTTCAGACAACCTAATTAACTTAGTTGCTGGCATCTTAATCTAAGCTAGTCTTACCTCATTCTAACCTAGCCCAGCATGAATCCCAGATTACATGTTTAAAGTAGCAACACTAAGGTAACTATTAAAGACCTGAGGAGTATGGTCAGTTCAATATGATTTTCTAAGCTTTTTTTAAGCAGAAACCTGTTAGTGTTCATTGACGAACATGGAATGGAGAGTGAAAAGAACTTAATTTTTAAACGTACAAACAAACGTTAGAGTCTGTATTTTGGCGTCACCGTCTTGTAAAACAATATTATTCTCAGCAGAGCTGGGCGCGTTACTCAAACACAGGTAGTCCGTTACAGGAATTCCGTTACTCAAATTGGAAAGTATAAACCGTTCCTTTGGTACTCTACCAATGACCGTTACCGCTATAGCAAACTCATAAAGCGTTACTTACAAATCAGAGTCTATTACTAAACAGAGCGCATATCAAAGAAATTAGTTCAAATGTGGGAGTTAGACATCTCGCTATTACACGATCTTTGGCAATACTTTCCAGGTGGCCAATGGCTGTGCTTTTATCCCATATTATCTTTTCTACTGACCAATGAGAGAGTTTCACATAGACTAATGAACTATTGATTTTGCCAGAAGATGCCCCGTTGTGAATGTTGTCCGTGTTGAAAAAGTTTTAGATTGTAACGGAAAATCGGTTTAAAATTTTGGCTGGTCCGTTACTGTTACTCACGTTTTTTTTTAATCTTTCCGTTCCTCTGTTACTGAAAAAGTAGTCGGTTCATGCGGAGTAATGCACCACAGTAACGGACCTGCCAAGCTCTGTTATTCTGCTGCTCATTACGCGAAAATATTTTCTTTAATTTATAGAAAAACGCCGCCAGTCACATGAGAACATCGACTGGTGCGGTGGTGCGAGTAAAGCAAAGCTCACAAGCTTTAACTTGTCATGAACTTTACACGTTAACTTTGGTTTCTTCACTTTGAACTGAGTTCCAGGCGTCAAAGGTAAAGGTAACGTCAACTTAGACCACACCCTCACCTGGGAAACCCACATGCACTGGTTTGTGCTGCGGTATAGGCCCACTGGCCCCAGATGAGTAAGTGTAATGGTTTTCTCTTAAAAAGCTCAAAATATCAATCCTGTTCACTTAAATGAATTTTTCAACTGTCCCATGAGTAACTGGGTTGTAATATTATCTAAAGTGACGAGACCAACGCTTCTGTCTAGAGTTACCGACAAGTTAAAGCTTGTGAACGTGGCTTAACCCATTAACATATACTGTTCATATTTCTGAACGGAACTATAATAGTGTTGTTCTTAGGAGAGATGAGCGATTACTAAGCCTATGATGTCAATGAACTTTATTTGGAAATGAATATAGTTATATGTGCTGGTTGTGGTGAAAACAAACGCGTCCACAGAATCTGTTACCTTCTAGAAGACGTTTTCTCTCAATCATGCTCTATTGTTTGTAAAACCTCAGTTTTAGTTTCATCAGGTTGAACTACTTTACTTTATCCCATAAGAATACAATAGGAGCATATCAGCACAGTGCGAGTAAGTTAGTAAGAAGCTAAATGATTTTTAAACTAATTTGCCGAAGTTACTTATCAGGTTCATATGAATTTTACAGTAAAATTGTCTAACAAAATAACCCAAAGCTGGTGCTATGCCACCTAATGTCTGTCCACCACCACCACCAGCAGCTGCAGCCGTGCATATTGCAGTGTCGCAGAAATTATCAGCAGGAGCCACAGCCTCATGCGAATTAAAATATTCACAAAAGTTTTCTGCCTAGGCTTTCAAGCTAATTGGTGAAGGTGAGGGTTGGCTGAGGTTTTGCGGTGTCCGTATAATCTTCATGAAATATTCGGCAGGGAGAAGTATTAGGCCAGTGTTGTGTTATCTAGCAAATTTATTTAAATTCGAAGTAAATAAAATTGTGAAAATGGCAGGCTAGAAGTAACGTTAGTGTCTGTAACAATTGAAAATGATGGGTACTTATATGTACTTATATGTTATGTAAACGCTATCATATTTTCTATGGTCAATCATATGTAGCGAAACGGCCGGTGTGGTTATACAGTAGTTTTAGAATTGGAACCACACTGAGTAGTGCATGAGGCATGTACGCATAATTCCACTATATATACAGTTTTTTCAGCCGACTGAAGGTTGTAGTGCTCGGTGAAGTGAAAGTACAGTAGAGCTGTACAGGCGACAGTGCAGCTCTGTCTGTTTGGAGGAGCCTAGCACCTGTCAGACTATTGACACGTAAAGTCGTGCTATATTTCAGGCTGTGAGTTTCCACGAGGAGTCTAGTGTAATGCTTAAAAAATTACTGCAAAAAGCTTGACTGAATAGTTAGAGGAAAAACATTAAAACTAGAGAAGCACGTAGAGAGCGCATACACCTTAGCTAAGCCCCAAAATTGTTAACGAAACAAATTGAAATTTTTACTGAATATAGGATTTCTTTTTAGCATCACCGAAACTCATTCTACTGTTCCTCGTGACATTCCTAGCCATTCCTGTAACTTTTTCTTGAACAATCTTCGAAAATTTTGAACTATTTTCTGAAAAGCATCAATTAGCACACACAGAGGAATAAACACACAAACGGATGTACAGATCATTACCAAAATTAAGTAACTGTTTCTGTTAGCATTTGTAACTGTTCCTGTAAAGTTCGTGAAGATCCGTCCGTGGGTTGTTGTCTTAGGTAACTGGCACACAGAAAAAACAAATACGACATGCGAATGAAGAGATCAATGAGCTCACCACAAAATTGTGTTCACTTACTCATTGTATCGTTACCTCCGGCAGGGGAGTTATATTTTCGTCGGACTTTTGTTTACCTGTTATTACATCTGTCTGGCTGACTGTCTGTCATCAAGGTAACTCAACAAGTTATGGACCAGTTTTGACGAAATTTATAGACATTGTTAGGTCTGTCAGGAGGACCAGATGATTAACTTTTGGTGGAGATCCGTCCATCCGTTTGTTTGATGGTCTGCCTCATTTTTTCAGTGCCATAACCCAAAAAGTTATGTACGAACTTTTATGAAATTCACATGAATTGTTATAGGTGTATCACGAAGATTAAATGACCGAATTTTGTAATGATCTGTTAACTCGTTCATTTTTCGCTGTTTCTAATAAATGCTTGATAGCACTATAACTCAAAGAATAATGAATGGATCTTAATAAGAGTTGTTACCAATGTTAGTTGTATGTTTGACTCATGTTTGCCGTAATATTTGGATTCGATTTTCGAATTGATACAAAGAAAATCATATTTTTCAGAGCCAATTTGAATATTTCGTTACCGGTGGCTCGCTTGACGGAGGTATACACTCTCAGAGTGCTCTCGGTAGTTACCTATATTTCCTGTAAGTTGCATGAAGATCTCTTAATTCGTTTTCAAGTTATATTGCTAATAAAAAATAAGTAGACAAACAAATGGTCGAACCCATCTTGACCAAAATACAGTCATCTGTTCCTCGTACATACCTAACAATCCCTGTAAATTTTATGAAGATCTGTCCATAACTTTTTTGAGTTACCGAGGTAACAGACAGCCAGACAGGTATACAGACAAAGAAATTCCTACAAAAATACTGCCTCCTTGACGGAGGCAATTAATTCCCGAGGAGCGCGAGAAAGACCTTCTTGCATTAGATTTACGTATGCGTCGCCAAATTCGACGCTTCATACAATAAAAGTCTGATATTTATTCAAAAATTGTTGCGAACTTGAGTTTACTTTGTGCTAAATTCAGTCTTACCTATTAAACTGCAACGTCAAGTAGCTACTTCTTCACTGACCACCAACGCACGACTTCTTCATTGCAGTGTATGGGCATACCTGGCAATGGCACAATAACCGCAAATTAGACAGTTGATGTTAATGATCACTCCTTAGCCGCACTTTGAGATCGTAAATATCGGTCTAGAAGCATAGTGATACAAGGCAGAATGGTAGACAAATAGAAAAAAAAAAAACGGACTCCCAGTTCCTAAAAATTTAATCATACGTTCCATGTGATTTTCTTAACGGTTCCGGTAAATTTCATAAAGATCCATCAATAACTTTTTGAGCATATTGCCAACAGACAAACATAAAGCCCTGCAAAGATGTCACCGCCTTGGTTGAGATAATAAAATTCAAATTATGAATTCCTAGGGCGCCTTATTTTAGCACGTAGTGTGCATCTTTGGTATGCAGTGTCATCGTATTAGATACTATACCTAGCTATACCATTGAACTTAGGCAGAATTCGTTTAGGATATTTCAATCTCAGGTGTACAGAGAGGGTGGAGGGCTTCTGGAGTGCCGAGCAACCACATGGGGGAGCTCCCAGTCCAGTCAAGTTTAGGGAAAAGAACGAATATTTTGATTGAATCGTCTTAAAATAGAATGAAGTGTTCGTTAAATGATTCATATGTGCTTTTTTTACATATTCAATCTAATTTCATTCCTGCCTACTGTACCCCACCACAATAAAAAATATATATATACGATGGCGAAATTGCGTTGACACCTCAGTCAACTCACGTTGTACAAGCTGATGGTTGTGTTTCTACAATCGAATTATAATCGTTGTTTGGTTATTCAGGGATTATACTTCAGTCATCCAAGTGAAATGAACACAACATTTCACGAAACTAAGAACTTGCAAGTCTGATTAAAATCTCATCCGACCGAAATAGGAAAGCTCGCCAGTGAGAGCCGTTGCGTCGATGCTCACTGGACTCTTGTCATAATAATAGTATAAGATCACGCTTCGAAAAATTCCAGGAAGAATTGAATACTTTTCGCTGGTTATGAATGCGATCAATAAGAGTTGTGGATTGTTTCATATTGTACGTGGCTCTGGCTGTTCCTTCATATGCTGGCTGCTCACGGACGCTCACCGTATGAGCTACTTTGTGCACAGTTCCCCAACATTGAAGTGCACAGAGTGTACTAAAAAAAAGCTTCAGTGTCTACTGTTCATCCAAAGGACGGGACTTATTTTGTTTCAGGAAGGTTACTTTAAATGTTATAAATAACAGCAAAGGCATGAGCTGGGGTAACACAGCGCTGCTCACAGCTAGCACTGTACTTGCAAACGCTGGAAGTTATATACCTTGTAATGAAAATCGCTGCAAACAAAGGAAAAGGTTCGAAAAGCATGGTAATGTAATCCTTTGGCGAGTCACTCTTTCAACAATCGCACATGCAGTCAGCCGATGAGCAGACTTCCAGCTTCTATGTAAGTCAATTTAATGGTACTTTCCAGGGGTATTTTGGATAGCAACTTTCAGTGTATGATCGGGACAGCCTGTGAGCTGAACGTCTGCTCATAAGTTAAGCGTGCGATTCTATACAGTGACTCTGGCATAAGCGTAGCAAAATCATCTTTCGAAGTTTTCAAGCTTAATACTTTCCCGCAACTTTTGAACTTAACATTGTAACTGTGTGATATGAAAATTTGCAAAAAACTCTAGTTTGGATGACTTTGCTCCGTTGAGTCTTATTCCCTTCTCAATTTACATCAATGATCTCGATCTTAACATCCGTAGTAAAATCAGTAAATTTGCGGATGATACTAAACTATGTCATCTTGCCTCGAAAAAAGCCGAGCTCCAACAGGACCTTGACCGCTTCATGGAATGGAGCGCAACGTGGCAGATGAACTTTAATGTCGACAAATGCTCAGTAAAGCATGTATAGGGGCGAAGAGCCCTTCAATTCAATTGAAAATTAACGGGACGGTATTGGCTGCTGTCACCCAACAACTTGACTTGGGAATCACTATTACAAACAAACTACAACATAGTCGGCAAGTTGTCAAGAGTGTGAAAATGGCCAGCAGAGTACTGGGATTCATCACCAGAAATTTTGAATAGAAATCCAAGGACATCATCATTCATTTTTACAAGGGTTGAGTGCAACCACTCTTAGAATTTGCTGTTCAATTCTGGTCGCTACATCTGTGTAAGGATATCGATGACATGGAAAGAGTCCAACGCAGAGCAGCGAAATTGATACCTCAGCTGAGAAACAAGCCGTATGAATGTAACGTAGCCCAAAAGAACTGGGTCTGATCTCTCACGAGCAAAGGCGACTCAGAGGGGTACTAATCGAAACATTCAAGCATTTGAATGGCTTGAACCCCGTACCTACAACGGGACTGTTTGAAAGAGACCTTAATGATCGCTTGTGATACGACGTTCAAAAACTCAAGCATAATGCTCCAAGAACAACCTAAAATCAGCAGTTCATTCCGTATTTCATTGTCAGCGTTTGGAATAGACTCCCTTCCGACATTTTTGGTGCGGAGTCAGTCAACGCTTTTAAAATCGTCTCGATAAACATTGGGAGAGACATCCTCTACAGCTAAGAACTCCTCCTCCGGGAGTCGCAAACTCTTGACGGCCAAAGCTTCTAGGCCACCTTACTCCAATCTAGCCTAGATTACGACCCTTTTTCGACATTTTCCTTAATTTTTAATTCATTTGTGTGTGACCGTCCTGAAATTCGGGTACAATATGTACACTAGTATTTTATTTTGGTTCGGTTTCTATTCAGGCTGAAACGAACCTAACCTGATCTAACCTACTCTTTCCTTAACTAACTTAACCAACACATACTCTGAGGTAGGCTATGTATGTACATATAGATACTATACCGAGACCGTTCTTTTCATGCCCAGGTAACTTTGATGCCTACCTTTCATTGTAGTGCGTTGGTCGTAATACGTACACATGTACGTGTAATAAGTTCAGTCTTGGGCATATAGGTTGTGAAGGAGCTGGCTCAGTGCACAACCTCGACTTTGAACTCTACACGCTACGAATTTAAATTTTCACTTCATAACTTATACGGCCGTTGTTTGAGCTGCTTTGATTGGAGAACAAAAAATATAATGGACTACCAGGCAACACGGCAAACTTAATAGAGTGGAGCGTAAAGTGCAAGTGTCACGGCCGAGTACATACACTCCTTTGGTACTGTCAGCGTCTCAGCAGATAAGACGGACACGTTGGGCCCTTGCTTGTGCTGTATACAGCGGCGAGGTTCCATTAGGGGTTAAGATCCAAACACATCAGAACACAGTACCCCGAGTATTTGAATCAAAGCAATAGCGACCATTTTAATATGGTTTCCTTCGTTTCAGTGGTGTACATAGCAAGTGCAATACATGTTATATCGCTATGCATATATAGCAAGTGCAAGGGCAACTGCGGTCATCTTAAAACTCATTGAAGCAGTTAACCCCTGAGTGCCTAAAATAAGTATAGCTCTTTGTAGGAATAGTACTAATTTAAAATTTTAGAAGTGTGTGTAGTACACAGGGATGAGTTACTATCATTCTTTTTACGGTTACTGCACTTTTGCTATTCGCCCTCCAGTGACCCTAAGACGAAATGGTAGTTACCCTGCATGGCCAATGGTGTGCACGGACGTATCACTACACTCTGAAATAAGCAAAGTCACTCAAATGAGTACTTCGTCTGCGGATTCCCCCCAAGCTAATTGCAGGCTTCCTTAAGCTTTCTTGAACCTAATGACGTACTGCAGTCGTAGACGAGCCCCGCACCGATTTATTGCCTCATCCGCAGAACATTTTGCTGGCTGACGTAGATGCAATTCAGTCTTACGGAACATACGGCGGAGCAGAGACATAAAAGCTCGCTTTTTTGTCGGGCTTCAATCGTAAAATGATGAAAAGAGATTTTCCTTTGTGTTGAGAGCAGCAAACGACTTGAAATGGCTGCAGCTTCTCTGGGAACCACTTTTACTTTTTACAGAATATTTTACTTTGCTCCCTTCTTTTCCCATCGAAATGCAGGAAAGCGAAGTACAAATACCTTCAGTTCCTACCAGGCCAACTTTTTATACCTTATGGCCTCGCTTGATTGGGTGCCAAAATTAAGCCTTTGAGGTTTGACTAATTCGAATCTAAAATCAGGTGCCTTGGCTTCGACGTGCTGAATTAAGCTTCAGGTATTGACTTCAAATCGGTTACCTTTGAGACTTCCAGAAACTCAATCTTGCTCCGCAATATGGAATTTTCAGCCGGCTCAGCGTATTCACGTTACTTCTAAGACTTGAAGCGCTAATTCAAAAGTTCCAAGCCAGAGCTTTTCTCTGTAATTTCGGACAATCCAAACCTCGAAGGCTTAATTTCTGGCCCCAGTTGAACGCGCCCTGTGCTGCTTAGGAACTTTTGTTGCACACATGCAACCAGTGAGATGGAAACATACCAAGGTTAAACGCCATGATCCTACTCAATTCTTCTGACCAGAGGACTGCAAATAATGGAATTACTATAAGAACAATCGACATTCTCATTAGTCCTTGTAGGATGAATACATCCATATGAATAAAAATCAGCGGCCATTTACTCTGCAGAACATAAGATCGATCGCACGGGAAATATAAGCTCGCAGGGTGTACCAAGCAACGCTATACATACTTGCAAATATTAAATTTTCATTAGTTGGTTTAGAATGACGGTACTGTTAGCACAATATCAAGATAAAATTGCGTTATTGTTTCTAAAGCCGATGTTCAATTCGTGCTGTAAACTGCGGAGCAGCTTTCCATATAACGGAACTTATGCTTACAAGCAAAGAATATACTGTAGATATGTAGTTGCTAGGCACTCTCTATTTTATAGCTTCTTTACCTTTTCAGAACACCAGCACTGCCCTCGTATGACAAAATGTGAGGCACTGCACAGCAGCACTGCCCTCGTATGAAAAAATGTGAGGCACTGCACAGCAGCACTGCCTTCGTATGACAAAATGTGAGGCACTGCACAGCAGCACTGCCCTCGTATGAAAAAATGTGAGGCACTGCACAGCAGCACTGCCCTCGTATGACAAAATGTGAGGCACTGCACAGCAGCACTGCCCTCGTATGAAAAAATGTGAGGCACTGCACAGCAGCACTGCCCTCGCATGAAAAAATGTGAGGCACTGCACAGCAGCACTGCCCTCGTATGAAAAAATGTGAGGCACTGCACAGCAGCACTGCCCTGGTATGAAAAAATGTGAGGCACTGCACAGCAGCACTGCCCTGGTAGGACAAAATGTGAGGCACTGCACAGCAGCACTGCNNNNCTGGTAGGACAAAATGTGAGGCACTGCGCAGCAGCACTGCCCTGGTAGGACAAAATGTGAGGCACTGCACAGGAGCACTGCCTTCGTATAATAAAATGTCAGGCACTGCACAGCAGCACTGGCCTGGCATGACAGGAAGTGGGGCACTGCACAGCAGCACTGGCCTGGTATGACAGAAAGTGAGGCACTGCATCGCAGTTCTGCACCAACGCGGCTGAACGTGAGGCACTGCATAACAGTTCTGCACCAACGCGGCTGAACGTGGGGCACTGCATAGCAGTTCTGCTCCAACACGGCTGAACGTGAGGCACTGCATAGCAATTCTGCACCAACATGGCTGAAACTTGAGGCACTGCATAGCAGTTCTGCACCATTGCGTCTGAACGTGAGACACTGCATGGCAGTTCTGCTCCAACACGGCTGAACGTGAGGCACTGCACTGCAGTTCTGCACCAACACGGCTGAACGTGAGGCACTGCATAGCAGTTCTGCTCCAACACGGCTGAACGTGAGACACTGCATGGCAGTTCTGCTCCAACACGGCTGAACGTGAGGCACTGCATAGCAGTTCTGCTCCAACACGGCTGAACGTGAGACACTGCATAGCAGTTCAGCAGCAACACGGCTGAACGTGAGACACTGCATAGCAGTTCAGCAGCAACACGGCTGAACGTGAGGCACTGCATAGCAATTCTGCACCAACATGGCTGAAACTTGAGGCACTGCATAGCAGTTCTGCACCATTGCGTCTGAACGTGAGACACTGCATGGCAGTTCNCGGCTGAACGTGAGGCACTGCATAGCAATTCTGCACCAACATGGCTGAAACTTGAGGCACTGCATAGCAGTTCTGCACCATTGCGTCTGAACGTGAGACACTGCATGGCAGTTCAGCAGCAACGCGGCTGAACGTGAGGCACTACATAGCAGTTCTACACCAATGCGGCTGAACGTGAGGCACTGCATAGCAGTTCTGCACCAACCCAGCTGAACGTGAGGCGGCACTACATAGCAGGTCTGCACCAACACGACAGAACGTGAGGCACTGCACAGCAGTTCTGCACCAACACGGCTGAACGTGAGGCACTGCATAGCAGTTCTGCACCAATATGGCTGAAACTTGAGGCACCGCATAGCAGTTCTACACCATTGCGGCTGAACGTGAGGCACTGCAAGGCAGTTCTGCACCAATACGGCTGAACGTGAGGCACTGCATGGCAGTTCAGCACCAACACCGCTGAACGTGAGGCACTGCATAGCAGTTCATCATCAACACGACAGAACGTGAAGCAATGCATTACAGTTCTGCACCAACGCGGCTGAACATGAGGCACTGCATAACAGTTCTGCACTAACGCGGCTGAACGTGGGGCACTGCATAGCTGTTCTGCACAAACGCAGCTGAACGTGAGGCACTGCATAACAGTTCTGCACCAACGCGGCTGAACGTGAGGCACTGCATAGAAGTTCTGCACCAACACGACTGAACGTGAGGCGGCACTGCATAGCAGTTCTGCACCAACAAGGCTGAGCGTGAGGCACTGCATGGCAGTTCTGCACCAACGCGGTTGAACGTGAGGCACTGCATGTCAGTTTTGCACCAACGCGACTGAACGTGAGGCAGTGCATGGCAGTTCTGCACCAACACGGCTGAACGTGAGGCACTACATGGCAGTTCTGCACCAACGCGGTTGAACGTGAGGCACTGCATGGCAGTTCTGCACCAACGCGGCTGAACGTGAGGCACTGCATGACAGTTCTGCAGCAACGCGGCTGAACGTGAGGCACTGCATGGCAGTTCTGCAGCAACACGGCTGAACGTGGGGCACTGCATAGCATTTCTGCACCAACACGGCTGAATGTGAGGCACTGCATAGCAGTTCTGCACCAACACGACTGAACGTGAGGCGGCATTGCATAGCAGATCTGCACCAACAAGCCTGAGCGTGAG
>LQNS02278140.1:9535548-9548942 GCA_001587735.2 Parhyale hawaiensis | reverse complement strand
AATACAGTACTGTACTAATACTTAAAATGGGATACAATCAAGTAGTACATAGCTTTAAGTCGGACTTGTATACGACTTAACAGGTTATTAGTACGACATAGCCGAGTTATCGGTTAAGTCGCACTATCGGTTAACTCGACAGGCCTCCGCCCCGATGGTGTCGACTTTACTGTAATTCGATTGTATCTGTGATACGGAAGTTGAACTGAGCTGGGCCTCAAGAACAGGCATGATCAATTCAGCGGTTCCATTGGCAATACAACAGTTACTGAAATACGTTACATATAATAATTTGACTTTAACTACAGCCTGGGTGTTGAATATTCGTTAGAGAAGCAAAGAATCTGTTGATAATGAACCGAACGGGCCGCTCCTTGATGGGCAGACGAGGAGGGCCGAATAGCGGGTGGTCTATGCCCAGCTAAATAACACCTGCTTTTATTACCAAAGCGAAGACGATCGTGATGGCGACCCAACGGGTCACCGGTCGTCTAGTATTATACTAAAAATCTGTCAACCTTGTTTGTTTGTTTGCTTGTTAATTTGTGCAACGTTTGTTTGTGTCTTGTTTGACACAGCTTCTTCGCTTTTAGACGGGAAGAAATTCGAGGGATGAAGATTTAATTCGCTTAGATGCTACCTAGGCGGTAGTAGACTGACTGTATCTGTGAAACGGAATTTGAACCTGATCTCCCCTGCAAGAACGGGCACGCTGGAAATATAACTGAAATGCGTAACATATAAACTGACTTTCCTTACAGACTGGGTGTTAAATATTCGTTAGAGAAGTGAAGAATCTGTTGATAGGCAGCCGTATGGGCAGCTCCTTAACGGGCAGGAGAGGACGGCCGAATAGCGTGTGGTCTATGGCCAGCTAAACAACACCTGCTTTAATGCGAGAGCAAAGACGATCGTGATGACGACCCAACGGATCACGGGCCGTCTAGTATATGTTTATTTACCAGTTTTGTCTAGCGACTTGAGCTGTTGCATACATAAGCCTCAAAACAAGTGGATCATCAACTTCGATACTGCTGGCATGCGAGAACTTTGAGTACATTAACGATAGTTTTTGACCAAAGCAAAAGAGTGAAAGTTGAATTCGAGATAAGTTTTGGCCCCGGGGACAGTATAGGCTGGTAACGATTTGCTGTAATGGATTTGGCTGCGATTACCCCTGCTGATATGAATTAAAGCGAAATCGGAGATCAAACTGACAGTTGCAGTTTCACCTCCATAGCAGAATAAAGCCCACCCATGAACAGTGAAGGTTTGTTAAGGTTACGTGAATAAGTTTACTCAAGCTACGCCGGGGGTTCCTGTTAATTAGAGCGCGTGTACGAAGCTGCAGGACTCATGGGAGTCGTATGTCGTAACTGTGTGACTGTAGATATTCTCGTTGGTCAAGTATTTATTTCTTCATATCCGCAAAGTCTTGGCGTTTTCACTTTTGTGCCGTTGCCTGCTGTCATTTGATGAGGTTCGGGCAAGTTGTAAAGTTGTTGCGGTCGAGGATGGCGATCATTCATAACGCAGGATTTTACTTTCGTTGGTTTTACACATTTAAATACTGATAAAGACGGCACCTCACGCCCTCTTTCTCAACTCTATCAATTATTAACCAAATTTTACTGATTTAAAGTATTGAAGTGAGCCTGTCGATGTAGCTTGAGCTACATAGGAAAATGTACCATTTATCATACATACATCTCCCTCCTTCCACCACGAGTTTTGTCTATCACCTGTTCTCTTCCACCAGCTTCAATGAAGCTAGTTGTTTGGTAAATATGATCACTTTGCTGCTGTTATACGGCGTACCTAACTGAAAATGGATACGCTATTGAAGTTTTAGTGTTTCCTAGTCTCAGTGTCTCCATGTGTACGTTCTGCAACGTTCACCAATCCTTGAGTTCCTTGATAACTGAAGCGACAACTGAAATGGTTAATGCTGCTGTTATCGCGCCACCCTCATGCCCCGTACTGAGCTGGCTTCACTGGACACTTAACTTTCCAAATCTAAATGGACATTTATGACGGGCTTATGGCATTCCGAGAATAAATAAATGGCTTGCTTTATGAGGAAATGTGAGTAGGGGCTTTTGTTGCATTTGTGTAAGTCAGTGGTGTTGTGCAGGCAATAGGTACAGTTTTGCTCTATATTTTGTGGTTGTTCGGGAAGCCATTGGCTCATTACTGTTCTGTAAGCTACAGGTCTTGTGATGCTTTGCACTTATAACTCTAGCGGGCGTTTTAGGTCCAGGGTATTTTCGGGAGCTAATGGTCCCTGGTTCTTCCGGAAGTTTTAGATTTGGTTTTGACTTAAGGACATTACTTGTCCAGAAACTAAGACCCAATATTTTCAAGTCACATTCACCGCTGATATCCAGTGCCGTAGCTTATGATGCGGGGGAGGGGGGGGGGGAACAGCTGCATCCTCTCCTAAGATTTGAAGTCAAAACTTTAACATTGGTAGTAGCTGGAATACAATATTATTTCCGAGAACCTTCAAAATTTGATTTACATTTGACTGCAAAAACATGAACTATAGCTGTGGACCAGGGCTGGCATGGCTGAGGATAGACTCGGTGGCCCTGCACTACTTTTAGTCCACAGAAACAGGGACAATCCGACACCTGAGCAGATGGATATGTTCTAGGGAGCCCTACAATAGATGTATAGCCTATTTTACTTGACTAAATGTTGACTAACAACATGCTGGTGCTGACACTGACTGACTGTAAACATAAAATCAGAGCTTATAAGGAAATACTTCAAAACTGCTTCTGTACACTCTGCATTTTCAAAAATATTCCACACTGGGAGCTGGAGTGATGCCCTCCTCCCACACTCTCACCCTTTCTGAGGCTTCTCCTTCTCGTTAACAAGGCTACGTCCAGTCAAATATGGTTGCCGCCCCAACATTTTACGCATACTATGGCCCATGATCGCACATCGTCATATTTGCCAAAACTCGAAATACATTCGTAAGTTAGCATCGAATGTATCACGTCATTTGAGGAGGATATAAGAATTCTGTGCCGCTCCATCGTACCTACGGTCATTTAGCGACGGAATTAGGCCATTACGCTGGCATTAGCTGGCATAATGCCCCTGCTCGTAACAAAATAGAGGAAACAGTAGAACTGAATCGAGTGAGCAGCGAGAAGTCATGGTGGCTGCAGTCCCCTGATGGGACCAGAGATGATTGGCCGAGAGTCCAAAGGCTTACCGGCAATCGCTACGATCGCGGCTGGCAATCGACGAGGATGAAACCGTGACCGGCGAGCTCAATCACCGCTGACCTCGTCACGGCCGCCGCACTCTGGGGAAATTGGTCTTGCTTCTCTTGAGGTGAGTGCATCTGTAGCCGTCAATGGGTTCGTTTGTTGCAAGTGACTGCATGCTGAATGTCACGGGTCCTGCAGCGGTTTAGCACGTTATGTTTCAACCCTCTGTGACCCAAAAGGACCATTCGGTCTATTTCCAACGACCTTTTTCCTACAGAAACTGTCGGTTGACTGGGCACGGAACGTTAACACGACGACCTGGCGTCTCATATGGCATCCACGGTTATTTTTGCCCCATCTTTGCTCTATTTTGCATCTATTTAGTATTATACAGCTGATCATAATGTCATATCGTCTTCCCCATGGGTCTGTTTTGCCCTACCGTTCCTTTGGATCACTCAAGCGCCTCCGCGGGGGCTGCTCAGTCCACTGTAGGAATTTTCGCTCAACTGACGAATGTGTCCCTTTAAATTTGCTCTCAGGAACATAGTCTCTTGTCGTAACAGTGCATAAATGACTGCGATATTAACTATGATCAATGCATGTGGAGTCAGCAACTCATAGTCTCAGCTGACTACAGATCATTTCACTTCATTGATACGACATTAAAATGTGTCACGCCATATACGGACCTTTCCTTTCCTTATTAATAGTCTTCTCTTCGTAAATAAATGAAAAAAAGAAATTTATTTGAAACACAACAGGCACACAAATACGCCTACAATTGTTACAAAGTGGCCAAAGTTTGTAATACTGATTAGGCACAATCACAAGATTAATCACGCACAAGGAAAATACATGTATACACACTCAGCCTGCACCTGCAGACACGAATAGCATTAAGCAGCTCGTTCTCCCGCAAGAACAAAGGTAATGTAAAACAGAGTAAGAACTATTTGCAGCGATCGTGCTGAGAATTTGCTAGTGACTCGAGCTAACCCCTCTGTGTGAATGAGAAACACTTTCATGATAACTAATCTGGTCAGGGGCTTAGTAACAATGATTATAGTATAAATTACAGTATAAATTTCACCCAGAAACTCAGTCATTAATATAACAATAGGCACCCATATAGTCCTACTATGCCTCGAATAATGCATCATCATAAGTCTTAAGCGGCTAAAAGAATATAAATCCTAAGAAAAAACAAACTATTTGCCAGTATGCCAGGGAACTACAGTTTTTATTAGCAGGAAATATAAGTTCATCGCCATATGTCGGTCCGGTTTTCTGCTCATCTGATCCAATAATTGTGCGCACCGACCTGCGCTGACAAATTTGTGTTTCTTGTTACTTCCGCCAAGGAGGTTATGTTTTCGTCGGGTTTGTCTGTCTGTTATCAAGATAACTCAAAAAGTCATGGACGGATTTGAACGAAATTTACAGGGGTTGTTAGGTAAGTTAGGATAAACAATTAATTAACTTTTGGTGAAGATCCGTCCATCTGTTTGTTTGTTTGCCTGCCTCATTTTTCTGAATGCCACAACTCAAAAAGTTATAAACGGATTTTCATGAAATTCACATGAGTTGTTGGATATATCACAAAAAGTAGATGACAAAATTTTGGTAATAATCCGTTTGTTCGTTCGTCACTGTCTTAAGCTTTATGCTTTTTAGCACAATAATTAAAAAAATAATGAATGAATCATTATGAAATTTAAAGGAGTTGTCAGTAATGTTAAAATACACAAATGATTAAATTTTGGTGCAAAGCGGTTGGTTCGTTTGTATGTTTGACTCATGTTTGTCATTATATTTGTTAGCAGCATAACTCAAAAATTTATAAACGGATCTTCAATAAAATTACTGAAGCTATTAACACTGTTGACCGGCACAAATGATTAGATTTTTGTGTTGATAGAATGAAAATCATGGTCTCAGAACCAATTATAATTTTTCTTAACCGTTGCCTTGTATGGCGGAGGTATGCGCTCTCAGAGTGCTTTTAGGTAATAGCTGTATTTTTTGAGTCACTAAGAACAATAACTTTGTCTGAGGCTCCCTCGTTAAATTAGAAAACAAATTAAAGAGTCTTCAATCATGAGCCGTATGATTTAGGAACTATTTGTGATTTCAAGTGGGGAGGCAACTATAGTGTAGTCTAGGGTCTAGCGAAAGTTTTGTGATTTCTGTTGTAAAGAGAAAGATTTTGTACTGGCGGGAACCAGCGCGTTTGTTGCCCAGTCGTATCGGAGATCCTGCACAGTGAACGCATAGAACTCCCGACCACATCACTTACTTTTCGAGTTATGAACCTCCTGAGTCATGAACTACTGGAGTTATGAACTTTCTGGGTCATGGACCACCTGAGTTAAGAAGTGATATAATAATATATATAATAATAATACAGATTAATACAGATAATATAATATAATACAGATCTTCTCTAAGCATGCGTGGTGCATACAATTTATTTGTTTGTGTCAAATGGGGTACGCCCAAAAATCCTGGAACCGCTTTAACCATTGGTACAGCTTGATGGACCAGGAGGCCATTTTTCCTCCAGTGCAACATTTTGGATGCAAAATATTGGTTAAAATATTACCTTTTTCTACTGGCGGTTCATCATCGCTGTTGCTATAGGTATATATTCGGAACTGAATTTGGCCCGTCCTGATGCTGCGCTTTGGGACAAACTTACGTTTTGTACACCCTTTTTAGGCCCAGCTACGTACCTGGATAATTATAACGATAAAACATCCGTAACTTTATCTAAAAAGCTTCGAGGAAATACCTCTGCACAAAATGATTAAATTTCTATAGTTCAAGAAGTTAAAGAAATAAAAGAGGGAAAAAGAATGTAGCCAAAAAAGACACACTTCAACTAAAATTGTGCTCGCTCTTTTTCACTGACACTATTTAGCTCATACAAAACAATAAATTTTGTAGTAAATGTATAAAAATTTTGAAAGAAAGTAATTTCCTCAATAAATAATCCTTACTCTCATTAAAATGTACAGTTTATGCCGCATAAGCATGTGCTATCTTTATGTAATGTAAATATTGATGTTACAAATGTGTGTGCCCTAAATTTAAGGGTACACACACCCTATTGCTGGGACTAGAAATGTTGAATATTAATCAAATAGCAAGTAAAACAAGTACGGCAAATGTAACAACGACACCTTTTAGTTATTTCTATATACTCTTCTTGTTAACATTAACGTGTCTAAAGATGCCAAGGTTACATACATTGCAAGTAACAGTGTTTCATGTTTACTACGTAATAATATATATGTACTCTACTGGTAACATTGCTTCCTGTTTACTACGCAATAGCAGATACCGTATTATTCTATTCGTAACGATACTTCATGTTTGGAATGTGTAATAGCTTGACTTGGCAGTTATCTTCGGCTCTCATTTTCAAATTGAAAGACTTTTCAGCAGCCCGCCCAGGCGAAATCGTTCGTACACTGAAAGATTCTCTTTCCGTCACGTCTTTCGTTAATGAATGAAATACCTACAACAAGCGCTAGACTTGCAAATTATTAAGACCGGTTCCAGACAAGTGCAAAAGTAGGGCGCTGTAAAAAAAAAAAAATATTGCATTTCTTACGATGTTTATTAAGTACGAAAAAATAAAATTTTGAGCGTAGCTGAACTTTTCTTTTACCCTCCAATGCAGGACAAAACCTACCAAATGGGAGAACGAAAACATCCATGACTTCGAGGTTAAATAAAGATTATGAACTGACCTCGCTGACTTGCTGGTCTTCCTAAAGCGTCAAATCATCTGCTGCAACATAAGGTGGGCGCTTGCGGCCACTCATTGTGGCCGCAAATGTAAAAAACAGGTCGGAGTCCTTTATCTGTTTTTTGTTTAGTCACGTAGCTGGACCGCAATTGGCCGACGGTATCCGTTTCTGTGATTCAACCACACCTCTCTGTAGCCGTTCTCAACAATCAATCCTCATTAGGTACGCTCTTACCTGTGCGCAAGGCGGACTCTGAAGCAGAGATTCCATACGCGCTATAGTGCCACCGTTATCTAGTTCGCATGGACCTGGTTTTATATATAATTTTTATCAGCATATTCCTGTGAAAAACCGAGAAGTTCCATTTGGACGCTCGCGCATCAAACGAGCTCTGCGCGCTATAAAAGCCTGTAGCGTATTTTTCCTGGTGAGGATCAGGAAGCTTTACTAAGCTCAGCTTCTTTCACTGCAGTGGACTAGCTTTGCGTTCGTCTCTAAAATTTCTGCTCTCTTGGTTATAAAAATACCGAGCAGTAGAGTGAATATGGCTTCCACCCGTCCCATTTTGCCCCTTAGTTCTGAAGCAGGAACTGTTGCTCACATCAATGGTATTCTCATACGAGAATAGTAACCTGGGTGACTTTCTTAATGCTGGGGCGCTAACTTATATGTAGACGAACGGATACAAGGTAATCCATGGCAATGATTCTGTAATTCTAATGAACGAACTGGAGCGCAAACAAGTAGAAAAATAATATAACTTTTTGTAATAATTATGTAATTCCGTGTTACCAATATTGCTGAGATAAACTTAATTGTCTGAAGAGTTATGCAACCAGGAGCACTCTATTGAACATTGTGCAATGATGAACAGGGGCTTATTGGAACTAAAACAGACGTAAGTCGGGACGTCACAGCCCGTGACCCACCTAAGTGGACTGGTTGCAGCATATAGAATCATGTATTAAACTGCCTGCCCTCACGTGCTCTTCAAGCTTTGACCGGGAGAGTAGTTGAAGTAACGATACACTTCCGCCTCTCTACCGGGAGCGGTCGCCAGCTCAAAGAGGTGTGATAGAAGGAAAGAACGAAAAAACCTAGGCGACAAAGTTCAAACTTTTTGCAGGGCAGAAGCCTGGCAGATCTGCTGCCCATAGCTATTTATTTCAAAAGTATATTGGAGTTTTTAAAATTTTCTGCCTATAACTCAGCAATAAATATATATTTATTGTGGTAAGCACGTTTCGGTTACAAGCGGAGATCGACGTGCACCAAGTTGCATGTACGAGGAATGACTGGAAAGCAATGGCGGCTAGAAGGCAGCTAGTAGCATTGTGGCTCGACAGAGCAGCAATGTAAAAGTAAAGTCAATTTGACTGCACCCTCCCATGACAAACCTACACTCACAGGTTCGTGCTGCAGAGAGAGGCCGACGACGAGTCGCTAAAAACTAAGGCACCATCGACGAAAGGTTCAATGACCCGCTTCCCCCTACCCTTCAATTTCAGGGCAAGGTAAGTGCCCCCCGGTAGCTGTGCATACCATGCCAGCTTGCTGACTCCGCGCACCGGGCGCCCAATGACCACTCGGCTAGATCGTCGCCCGGTCCCGGTTTCTCTACTGTAGCACCTACAAACACTCTAGGCCTGTTACAACCTTGGGTATGAGAGAATATACAGTTTGTGGGCCTATTGGGTAGAATAAATACTTTACTATCTTTCTTCTGCTTATAAGCATAGCAAGACTGCACTCAGTGCACAATTTATGTATCGACAGTTCAATATCTTTTTGCGGTAAACCGGGCTACTAGAAATAGCAGGCTAGCTTGCCGGACGAACAACGACCGAGTTTGCTCCTATTGAACCTGCATGACCCGGCTAACCGAGCCGCTTCTGATGCCACTGCCAGGGCTGCTCGTAGGATTTTGTGAAACCCGCGACGTCTGGAAATAAACCCATACCTTGGCACCCTAGGCGAGCTGTAAATGTCGAGTCTCGGTCTTGTAGAGTATGTAAGTACGGCAGTGCCATGCCAAACTGAGAAGATTCAAGGACGGATCCACCTGAATGCACTTCTTGCTCCGCCAACGCAGAAATCCGAGCTATGAAAATATCTACAGTTTCTCTCAGTAGGCTTTTCCATCCTAATTTGTGCTCTTCCAACTTCCAAAATAACTGCTCTACGGTGACGCCCAAATAAATTGGACAAATAATTAAAAAATACTTCGATGTACAGTAAACTGGCAAAGAACTCAAGGACTTCGTTATAGTCATTATTTTCTTCACTTGATTTCTTCCTTTTGTGAATTAATGAGCAATAACTTTTTCGTGTCGCTAAACGTAAGGAAATATTGCATTTTTCACCACTAGGAGTGGGTAGTTGTGGAATTAGGAAATGACCAGCGGCAGTGATAAGCATAGAATTCTCATCACTTTCACAGTAATAATCTATGTTATTATTCTTGGAGGAGGTAAGATGCACGACTTTACTGTCGACTTGAATGTGGGATTCGGTTGAGTTGGTACGGTAGAGAACCAGAAATGCGCCATCGAAAACGTTGCCAGTAAAGGGCTTAATTGAAGTAAAATCTTCAGTAGGTACCACAGCGCAAGAATTTTTTGCGTTCTCATTTAACTACCACATCACACAAGTGCAGAAATCGTCATAGAGAGGCTCTAATATCCCTAACTGAATTTTCAAAGTTGCCCGACCTGACGCCAAACAAGCGTCAAAAGAATGACTAAAAACAATATTTTGAGCAAAGCAGCTTGTTCTTACGTTGTCGAGCGCCTGCCTTGCATGAGTGCAATAGTTGTTACGGCTACGCAGGCATGCAAGGTACACAAAACTTTCTTCTTTCACAATAGCTGCTATGCACAATTGGCCTGCCATACACAACACGACTGCCTTGAACTTCCGGACCGCTGCTGAGATTCTGCCTCTCAAGTTCGCAAGTTACTCACTCACTGAAGAAAGCAAACATTCCGGCAGGTTACGCTGGCCTTCATTATACGAAAGCCCTCTTCATTTTTCAGTAACAGATTATGAACTTGTCGGACAGCATACCGACACATAGCTTGCCTGCTGATCCGATATCACACACACATACATACACACACTCCGTGTTGCTGCTGCAGCTCTAGCCAAAGAACTGCGAGACATTCTGCGCAAGTTTCATATTCCAAGAAGTTGGACGAGTTTGTCTTGACAGTTCACCATAAACATAGGAGCCTGGATCTGCTTTCTGCTCCAAGAGCTGGCCGATGTTTGCCTGTTATTCCAAGTTCGCTTCAAGAACTCCGTCTCGAGCTTGTATTTGATGATTTTCCGACAGTTCTGTTTGCCAGCAGTCAGCAATGCTTTGCTTTGATCTTAACAGTTCATAAAATAAAAGTTAACTTAATACACAAGAGGTAATTAGGGTGCTGCATGAATCGAGCTAATCAACCTCACAGTAAATATTTAAGAGAGGGAATAATGTGAATTATTCAGTGGAGATGTGAGCAACCTACAATCTTATGCAATCAAGGAAAGCTGCCTTCCACTTAGTTAGCTTTGACAAAGACGTCATTTCAGAAAGTTAATTGAAGACTAGTAGTATTCGAAACATNACAGTAAATATTTAAGAGATGGAATAATGTGAATTATTCAGTGGAGATGTGAGCAACCTACAATCTTATGCAATCAAGGAAAGCTGCCTTCCACTTAGTTAGCTTTGACAAAGACGTCATTTCAGAAAGTTAATTGAAGACTAATAGTATTCGAAACATTAATTTCACTCGTTGATGAAAGTCATACTATTCTTCTGAAGTTTGAAATAAATTGTATTCTCATGATAAGCAAAAGCTAATATTACTGTTTTAATTCTCTGGAGCTCTAAGCACATGTCACTGTACGAGCTTTGCTCGGCTTAACACTATACCACAGTGCTTGCCATGTCCCATAACTGACAGTGTATGGAAGAAACGCGTAATACAATTTATTATCGCACCAATTAGCTTTTAACTAACACAAACGATAGTCAATTTATTTGTGCGTAAGCAAACATTTTACTGCCAACTGTACAAGCCTGGAGCTGTGGAAATTCCACACTACAGAATATGTATTTTTATTTACGGCATGTCTGGGTCCGTGTTGTGCGTGTCCAGTGCGCAAATGCATGCCAGAGAAGACAGCACAGCTGCGACCGGTGGGACTTGCAAGTTTGAAGCAGTCACCTGTTGTTCCCAAGTTCGAATCTTGGACGCGTTATTTTCCGTTTCTGATATTGGCAGCGTAACGTGCATAGTGGACGGCTGAAGTAATGCACTGAAGGAAAAGCAACTAGAAAAGTACTAGCAGTTATAAAATTTTGCTTCCGAAAAAAAGAAACAATAATTATCATTTGTGAGCTACTTTTCATAATTAATTCGTAATGATTTTTATGTTTAGTAGAATGATGTGTGCGTAATGAACCTACGTCCTTATAGCTTGTGTCTAAAAGAATATCATAAACATTACGCCAAACGTTCCCTCATTACCATCTCCTGTAGCGAAGCAAAAGTGGGGATGTGTAGGCGACAGTATGGTATATATACAAACCCACAAGTTTCTGTCTACTCGGAAACCCTTAGTGACGGTTAAATTGTTGTCCGCGCGAGGTTGTGCTTTGTCGCTGACTATGGATTTCCTCAAAGACCCTAGTTTCAACTAGCATTTCGAGATAACCTTAAGCAATGTTGATCTCCAACCCTCCAACCTTCTCCTAAGCTTTGTTCTATAGGAAAATGAATCTATCCATCCATTCTAATGCACTTTGGGACGTCGAGGGCACTTCCAGCATGATTGAACTTTCAAGCCCTAAAATTTCTAAAGCTTGGGTTAGTAAAACTTCAGTAATTTTGGGAAGAATATGCGAAGGTTCGTCTCCCGGCTGAAGCTTACCTTAATGAAGCTCACCAGCGTCTGAAGAGAATATGTTTGTTTTGCGTATGAGGTTGTGTCACAGCCGTGCACTAAGGTAGAGCTAAAAAGCAATTATCGCCCTATAGCAGAGGCTACTTTTCTCTCAAAAGTGGTAGAACTATTGCTTAAGAGACGAATGTCACCGTGCATGACTGTAGACAACCAATTTGGCTTTAAAACCCAACATGGAACGGAGATAGCTATATTCACACTCAAAAAATCATAAATAATTTTATTGACAGTGGATCTCCTATGTACCTGTGCTTCGTCGATGCTAAGGCTTCAATTGCATAAGTTCACTAATAGTCTCTATTTACATGTACGCTTGAGATTCAAATACTTCACAACGTCATTAAGATGCCAAAATATTGGTTTTAAACTCAGAAATGCGTTGTGAAATGGGGAGCGGCAATATCATCGGCGTTTAGCATGACTTATGGCACACAACATGGAGGCTTACTTTACCCAATTCTCTTTAATAATTTCATTGATAGTATTTACCCCATCTGAACGCGGCTGGAGTCGAGTGTCATTAAAATGGTAATGCAGTAAATACACTCAGTTATGCTAATGGCAGGGTACTTGCCTCTCCCCATTCCAATGGGCTGTAAACACTGGACTCAATTTGCGAGAACAAAGCTAGCAAACTGTGTATTGCATATGATGCAGTTAAACCTGCTTGTATATACAATAAACTACGAGAAGTAACAGGCCCGCTGATACTGTGAAGTCGCTCTTGCGTATATTAACTTACGTGGACAGTTTCTCCTATCTGAGTCATCCCATCATCAATGACTTCCGTGATAACCAAGATATAGAGAAAGAAACGTGTAAGCTCCACACAGTGGGCAATATGCTCATCAGAAAGTTTGGTCACTTCTCGGATTAAGTCAAATGGCAGCTGTTTCGAAGCTCTTGCTATCTCATGTATTGTAACTCGCTTTTGTGCAATTTCAAGGAGAAGTCTACTGAACACCTTCGTGTAGCTTACAATGGCATATTTTGGCGACTGATGAGTATCCCGAGGTCAACTAGTGCAAAAGTATACTTATTGCCTCAAAGTCAGGACAAGAAAATTCTCCCTCAGTCTCCAGCTCAGTATAGTAAAATCTGATTACACCTTACTCAAGGTAATCCTCTATGGTCCTTACCTTACCTTGATGATACTTCGGACGCGGTTCAGGTGGCGTTATGCACGCAACCCATCTTGCGCAGAGGTGATGCTGCAGTCCGTGACCAGCGGGATGCCTAACAGCGAGTTATACCCACAGTTCACGTAGCCACTTACAACAGGTTTATCTGGCACTTTCAGTAAGTATGCGTCCAGTATGTTTTTAAATTTCACAGTCTCTGTACCGGTGACATTTCGGATGTGACGTGGCATTTTGTTGAATAATCTCGCCCCCGAACCGCGAAACTATTAGAATACTTTGTGGCCATTGCGTCACCACCAGTTTTGATCGGA
>LQNS02278140.1:9524013-9535340 GCA_001587735.2 Parhyale hawaiensis | reverse complement strand
GCTCAGGTCACTCAGCTGGAACGCTCAAGTCCGACCCCCGTATCCAAGATACCGTCATCGGCACCTGAATTTTCTCCTATCTTATTCCCATAGAGCGTGACAGGGAAGATATAAATATATAAATAATATGAATAAAAACACGACGTGAATTATTATATAGTACTGATTTAGCTTTCTTCTGCAATTTGCCTACTGAATCCCATCAGATGGGAACAGGATCGCCAGAATATCCAACGTGGCTAGACATGCATTCAAATAATAAAGGGATAAGGATTTCACTTAAGCTTTCTGCTGCCACTTCGTCATCGATCTGCTGAGCTTTAAAACTATGCGCTCTAATTTTCTCCTATCTATTATTGAAGAGCGTAACACACGAAGGAAGGAAGGAAGGAAGGAACGAACGAAGGAACAACGCTATTAATATTATAGATTTTATTGACAGTGGATCTCCTATGTACTTGTGCTTCGTCGATGCTAAGGCTTCAATTGCATAAGTTCACGACGATCAGTGTTTAACTGTTCGAAAGCTTGGGCAATAAAACTAAAACTCAGAAGATATTCTGAATTATCCGATAAATAGTCTCTATTTACGTGTACGCTTGAGATTCAAATACTTCCTAATGTCGTTAAGATGCCAAAATATTGGTTTTAAACTCAGAAATGCGTTGTGAAATGGGGAGCGGCAATATCATCGGCGTTTAGCATGACTTACGGCATACGACATGGAGGCTTACTTTACCCAATTCTCTTTAATATTTTCATTGATAATATTGACTCCATCTGAACGCGGCTGGAGTGGGGTGTCATTAAAATGTTAATGCAGTAAATACACTCAGTTATGCATGGTACTTGCCTCTCCCCATTCCAATGGGCTGTAAACACTGGACTCAATTTGCGAGAACAGAGCTAGCAAACTGTGTATTGCATACGATGCAGTTAAACCAGCCTGCATTTACATTAAACTACGAGAAATAACAGGCCCGCCGATACTGTCAAGTCGCTCTTACGTACATTAACTTATGTGGGCAGTTTCTCCTATCTGAGTCATCCGATCATCAATGACTTCCGTGATAACCAGGATATAGAGAAAGAAACTCGTAAGCTCCACGCAGTGGGCAATATGCTCATCAGAAAGTCTGGTCACTTCTCGGATGAGGTCAAATGGCAGCTGTTTCGAAGCTATTGCTATCTCATGTATTGTAACTCGCTTTTGTGAAATTTCAAGGAGAAGTCTACTGATCGAGCACCTACGTGTAGCTTACAATGGCATATTTTGGCGACTGATGAGTATCCCTAGGTCAACAAGTGCAAAAGTATACTTATTGCCTCGAAGTCAGGACCAGAAATTTCTCCCTCAGTCTCCAGCTCAGTATAGTAAAATCTGATGACACCTTACTCAAGGTAATCTTCTATGGTCCCTACTTTACCTTGATTACCTTGATGATACTTCGGACGAGGTTCAGGTGGCGTTATGAACGCAACCTATCTTGCACAGAGGTGATGCTGCAGTCCGTGACCAGCGGGATGGCTAGCAGCGAGTTATCGCTACAGATCACGTAGCCGCTTACAACAGGTTTATCTGGCACTTTCAGTAAGTATGCGTCCAGTAAGTTTTTAAATTTCACAGTCTCTGTACCAGTGACATTTCGGATGTGACGTGGCATTTTGTTGAATAATCTCATCCCCGAACCGCGAAACTATTAGAATACTTTGTAGGCATTGCGTCACCACCAGTTTTGATCGGAATTCGCAAGTCACAAGTGCGACCAATACGGTCTGAGTGTCTGGCCTGGATTCGTCCATTGACGTTGACAGTAATGTGGTCCTGGATACAAACTACCTAGCATGTACAACCGATGGCAGTGCATACTATTACCAAACAGGGACCAAGCAGTGGGAAGCAATGCAGTGTATTTCTAATGAGAGTATTACCTGTTTTTCGTATCTAATGTAACCCAATCATTAAGCTGTGCCCTGCGTGCGTGTATCATGTTCCTAAGTGTACCTAGTAAAGCACTATTTATTTATTTATTTATTTATTTATAAAGTCGACTTTATTTCACCTTCAACTGGGAAACATACATGCACTGGTGGGTGCTGGAGATACAGGTCAACAGTCGCAGATGTTGAAGTAGATATACTTCGCGATGCTGCAATTTTCCCTAGCTGTATTGCTACACATTTTTGACGGCTTCGCTGGCCTTATTCGCAGTGTGTGGACATGCATAAATCACCATGCATAAATAAGATAACAAATATGGCGTAGATTTTCACTTTGGGTCTGCATCCAGTTAATTGCGGTAAGCAAGGGATCCCTGTGTGTGCTTTCAGTTGGTGAGGAAAGGTATACGTTTGGCTTCATGGATTCAGCTAGGCAGAAACGCATTTTACTTTTCGTTCAGCATTAACAGTCAGTTGAGGGATGTGAAGACAGCCATGTGGATGGGTTTACGCCACGATTTTCGTTTTCCGTATGTATATGAGGGGCTTGGCGGTGTCCTGCCTGCTAATGGGCGGATCTATTATAATGCGTATAGCTTATATTTTAGTTTATTATTAAGCTGATTATAGGGTTATTATAACAACCTTTATTTATCAAGAACTAGCGATCATACAGCACTGAAAATTTTAGTTTTGCTTCAAGACTTAAGACTTGTTCGATTCGCCCATGACAATCCTTATACGAGTAGCCTCAAGTTGACTACAATGTAATCCTGGGCGTACGATTTGCTATTTCTGTTGAAGTTTCAGGGGTAATTTTAATCAGTTAGGCGTAAGGGACACTAAAACTCAATCGGAATTGGCCTGCAAGGGAGGGCTGAGACTCAATCATAAGCGGTGATTCGAATGCCCAAAATTGAAGTTCCAGAAAGTTAGGGCTAATCTAGCCCGCCTTATTGAATGGACTAACTTAATGCCTTCAGCTTAGATGAGCTCACTTTTTTATTCATTCAGGATCTTGCAATTAACAACCGAACTCGAACGTTACATTTACGTCTTAAATACCCAGTACTTTTGATTCTCACTCGATTGCTTTGATTCTTAAATGTTCCACATACGATTGTTTTCCGGCAGCTCTCAACTGTACCCAATCTCTCTGTTTCTTACTCAGTTTTTCTGAATCGTATCGAGTATATCTTATTCATACTCAGTTTCAAGAGTAAAAAGACAGACGCTCAGCTCTAAGACAATACGCAAAACAAAATATTTGGGACGTTACCTTAAAAGTACTTAATATACGAGTATCAAACAATGTTATACTTACGACAGAGCGACCTTTGATAAATTTTGGTCCTTATAAGAAGAACTAAGAGCATCATTCCCAGCACAGACGCTAGCGGTTATTAAATGAATTTGAGGCGGCACCAGCAACAGGTGAGAGGTAGCAACTCTCCGTCGTATCATCACCGGGGGATGTGTTCCCTTAAGGCAATAATAGCTAAATGAAGCAGCAGCAAATTAATTCTGCTTCATATAAAGTAATCTACGCTGGCGTCCCTTCTACCCCGCTCCCCTCAACTTTAATTGGTTTGCCGAAGCTCGAAACTAATCAGTGTGAGCAAGAGCATAGCATCCTACCGTTCCACTGGTACGGAATTGCTTCACTATTTCTGGTAAATGATTTCATGGAAAATCAGAGTTAAGTTAAATACTACTGCGTCAATTTATTCAACTTGAAATTGAATTTTGTGTCGCTATAGTTATAATAGCGCACGTCTAGTGGTATAACATTTTGAGTTTAGTGACGAGGAAGGACAAGATTTGAAAATAAGAAGAAGGAAACATTTTATTTATTTTTATCGCTAGTTCATCGATTAACGCTTAACGGAATTTCTACCATGCGTACCTAATTCACTTCTAAATCATAATTCTGGTGCTTTGGTTTGTCATTGAGCAGATGAACAAAAAAATTTTCGATGTAAGAATAAATCAGTTTCAGAGTGAATTTCATCCAAGCATATAATACATATTATCATTAATTCCATTTTCTTTTAGCTTGATTCCTATTATAGTGAACTAAATAGATATGTTAATATTATTTTGTGGTCTAATGTAAAATTTTTGTTTGTGACAGACGAACAGTCCACAACCTGTGCAATTCATTTCTGGTGACGACGTACACTAAATTAATTATTACAGATTTGCCTTACATGGAGTGTTACTCTTCCATGACTACAGAAATATCAACACTCTTGAAGTGCTGTTTAGAAATATTTACTTCAGTTTCTTCCATTCGCAGTGACTGGTGGGAGGGGGGGGCGAGGGGAAGCTTTCATTAATATGACGGCATAGCTCGGACAATCTACAGTCGACTGCAACCGTGCACTCTTCTGTAACACGAACCAGCGCGTGTGGTTTCTTATTTGGTGTGTTTTGTAATTTACCTTTGACTTTTCCAATTCAATTAACCTCTGGCTGATACAGAGGGAAACGAACAGTGAGATTCGCACCGCTCCTTGACCTCAGAACTTCAAAGATGTTTCATTGTAGTACTGCGATTATTCCATGAAGGGAGTGGTATCATGATTAATAAACTCAATTAAGTTAACAAAAGTAGGGGCAACGGATAAATAATCGTCATCAATTTGCTGCATTAGTGCTATTTTTATAAGTGGGGCCAATAGTCAAGGCACTTCTACGTCTTCATTAAAAAAAAAAAAAAAAATTTTGGTGCTACTTTGGTGTGCAGTCTACCAAGTTTTTTTTTTTTAGTTTACCAAGCCGTAAGCATGGTAAGGTCAAAAGATAAAAATTCGGATCTGTTTCTTGACTTGTTAAGNGAACTCAGTTAAGTTAGCAAAAGTAGGGGCAACGGATAAATAATCGTCATCAATTTGCTGCATTAGTGCTATTTTTATAAGTGGGGCCAATAGTCAAGGCACTTCTACGTCTTCATTAAAAAAAAAAAAATAAATTTTGGTGCTACTTTGCCGTGCAGTCCACCAAGTTTTTTTTTTTTAGTCTACTAAGCCGCAAACATGGTTGGGTGAAAAGATAAAAATTCGGATCTGTTTCTTGACTTGCTAAGTGATTTCAAAGCATGTTTTTCATAAACCTATATAAATATTTCTTGTATAATAAATAATTGACTTAATAAAAGTCTCTCAGTAACTACTATTTTCCTTGTACCCCTCAGATAGACTCCATACTAAAGCAGATCATATATACATGGTACACTGCACACAAAAGCAGATCATACATGGTAGATTTGCCTGATAATGCATAATGCAGATCATACATTGTAGACTATACTCTAAGGTGGCATCATTTTTTTTAACATGATAGCTCAAGTCCGTTTCATTGCAAGAATGGAAAAAGCGGCATGTTTTTATGAAAGAATCATTCAACAGCGCTGCCATTTAACGATGTAGCTACTTCACCATAATTGGCATTTGCTGCTTTGCCGTTGACGTAGGGTATATTTTCTATCAGCTTCACCTACAAAAGCTATCTGCACTTAAACTCTTTTGAAAAATTTCTACATGATTTTCCATAAAAATATGAATAGTGAGCTAGTAAATTATTTATGAACGCTCTAGTGTATCGATTGGCTATCAAATACAGTCATAAGAAGTTGTCATGGTACTATAGCTGTTTATTAATTGCATTTCCTAGGATTATTCCGCAAGTGAATGATTGAGGCGAGGTTAGATATTCATTCATTCACTGAGGTCATAACCATTTAAGGATACGGATAGTTTGTATCTTAACCCTATACCGGACAAGTTACCATTTAGAATCACTTCAACAATACGATTCCTCTCAGAGCGTTGCTGGGTTGCTGGTAAATATTAAGGCATGTACACACCACAGTCATGTGATCCCCCCCACATGTAGAACTCAGCGTTCGATTTCGTTAATTTCCTTGTCCCTTTAAAATAGCAGAAAAGTAAAGAGCTTTTCGACTTCTAATTCACTACAAATTAGAAGAGATATGTGAAACTTCACTTGTGACCTTAGCGAGGTCGGCTACAGTGCCGGCTAACATTATAAGAAGATCAGTTCTCAGACGCGCTGCTTGCTTTCGAGTAAATTTACAAAGACACAGCAAAACGTCCAGACCCCGAGTAGTGCTTATTGGCACCAAAGTTCTGTAGTGTGAACACACCTTTATGGTATGTAAGTTCCCTGGCTGTATCTGCAGATGCAAAATTAGCAACCATATGAAAAGGATAATCTATTGGTACCAGGATCGGCCCAAAAACGTAAAAAGCCGTTGAAAATGATGCCGCTATCTTGATAGTAATATACTGTTTACGTAACAATTAACTGTCAAATTAATGATTACATCATGTTTGCCATGTCCCGAGGCTGCTGTCTCTATATTTTGATGATTCATTTTACAGTTAACATTCACTTTTCAGTATGACAGAGATTTGTCGATATCAATCATTGGTGGACGACCAAGTTAATTGTGATAATATTTAGAGCATTTTGAGGGTAAAAGCTGTCACTGCCGCTAACGATTGCCTATAATGATGATCGATAGTGCGTCATTAATAAATACCTTTTTTACATGACTGTGAAACGATCGCTTTTTTATTTTTGTTTGACGTCTCTGAGTTAACTAGAGCACTCTGAGTGTACATACCTCCGCCTAGCAAGGCAACGGTAACGTAAAATTCAAATTGGCGCTAAAACCGTAATATTCTTTGTATCAAGTCCAAAAGCTAATCATTTGTGCCTTTTGTTAGTATTTACACCTTCTGCGATTTTCTTGAAGATCCGCTCATAACTTTTTCAGTTGTGCTGCTAACAAGCATTATGACAAACATAAGTCAAACATACAAATGAACCAACCGATCTGCCCAATATATAAATATTGATGCCTTTAACATTACTAGCAACTCCTATAAATTTTATGAAGATCCACTTAGAACTGTTTGAGTTACTGCGCTAACAAGCACAAAAACAAACCCAACAACGAACACACGAACGAACAAACAGATCATCACAAAAATTTGGTCATTTACTCTTCGTGATAAACCTAACAACTCATGTAAATTTTATATAAATCCATCAATAACTTTTTGAGTTATGGAATTTACAAAAATGAGGCAGAAAAACAAACAAACGGACAGACAGATCTTCACCAAAAGTTGATTATCTTTTCTTCTTAGCATGCACAAAAATCCTTGTAAATTTCACAAACAGTTTCACAGACAAACAGATTCACTGACAGACAAATCCGACGAAATTACAACCTCTTTGGTGGAGGTAATTAGCAAAGCTTTATCGATGTTTCTACAAAGCAGCTTCAGCACGCTTTAGGAAATGCCTGATTTTAAGTTGGGCATCATGTAGTCCATATCCAAAAACAAAATGCAGGAATATAATGAGACTCTTTCATAATTCATAGCTAAACAAAGCGTCCACTAGTTGGAACTTGCTGCTTGTAATTCAAACACTTTCTCCAGCGTATGCAAACGAATTTAGTGTAACTGTATTCAATGCCACATTGAATCCACTTTCTTCTGACGAAGTCCAGGTGACGTTGTTTATACCACATCTGGTATGTACAGTAAGAAGAGTCACTATGCTGATTTACTTCTATTAAGTCGCAGCTGGCGTCCAGATTGAACGCTATCAGTGAATTATCTCCACAGTGCACGCAACCAACGGCTGGCTGCCGGTCTATCTGGCATTGGTTTTAATTAGGAATTTAACGAATTTTATAGCGCTATGCTTTTCATATGAGTGACATTTAGAATACGTCGCCGCGGCATTTTGTTGAATAGCCTTGTTCCCTGTACGCCGATGCTGTTGAAATATATATTTTTTGCCACTGCTAAGCCGCTAGCTCTGCTCACAAGTTCTTTCAGCCCTGTCTGAGCTTCTTACAGTAATCTGTTTTATTCACATTCATAGTGATGCAATTCAGAATTTTCCAAACATTTATGATACTAAAGAGTTCAAATCTATATAACCGTTAGGGTCACATGGCGATAGGGTCGTTTTAAGGGTAAAAAATTATATATTTCGGCCTCAGGAGAGTTAGAATGACTGTGAAGAAAAAATGAGCGCACATTTCTTAGAGCATTTATTTGCCGTCATTTCAGTGTTTGTATGACTTTTCTAAGTTAAAAATTAATGTGGGACTCGATTTCTCCCAAAACCATATAAAAAATGTTTCAGAAAACATTCACAAAGTTTTAGAAAATTCGTTACTATTTGCCCCACAGATAAATGGGGAGGGGGCATTTGGCGATCGCTAGAAATGTTGGGGCAATTGGCAATCGCTATCACTTCCGTAGCATTCCTGTGCAATTATTAAAGACGCCACAACCCTTTGAAAGTGGGGCACCTTACGATCGGTGTGGGGGCAATTGACGATCGCGTTACGATCGTCAATTGCCCCATTTGTGCCTCCTGCCCCCCACACCCCCCACCGATCGTTAAATGCCTCATCTGCGATCGCAATTTACCCCATATATAGCGATCGTCAATTGCCCCCATTGTACTAAGCCTTGGCTGAGGCATTAGACAACGCTATAATTCCGTGGTTAGGGCAGTAAACAGCTCTACAATGTCTGATTGACAGCCTGACTGAACCTCAACTGTCTGTCCACAACCCAGAAAAAAAAATAGGAGGACTACTATAGTGGGGCGGTGCACCCACCGAAAAATCCAAGATGCAGGCCATTTTTTCAAGATGGCCGCCAAATTTTTCATTTTTGTGCCAATTTGTACAATCATCTGACTATTCTGAGCTCATCATTGCTTTATGAGCATTTTTTTTTATTATTATCAACATCATTATGACGACGTTTTTAAAATTACCTCATTTTTTTCACCTTGTTCTAGCGCCAATGTAAAAATGATCTTACAGATACTCTGCCTAAATTTCTCTGAAATGAGTTTAATTTTAAACTAAAATAAAGAAAAAATCGCTGCAATTTTAATAAACTTTCTGTTAGAGATATTGGCAACTAAATGATAAATGAATTTTCCCAATTTGCCAGCCTTACGTACGTGTTTCCTGCAGGTTGACTGCATAGCGTTCTTGGAATACTTCACCATTCAGGTTTTCACTCGTTAATTTGATATACAGTAAATCTCTTTTCCAACCTCATCATGTTGTCTCATTTGTCATGATGACCCTGTAGCGCATTCATGAATTTGGTAAGCAACAAGCAGCCTGGGCAGTGCAGTGAAGGCGTCAAGGGACTCCCTTCATCGTTAGCACTGTTATTGCGGAAGCAGATGTTTCATTTTGATATCCGCTACGAATAATTGAGCTTGCACAGCATCGTACCATTTGCGTCTCTGCAGGGAGGGTGTCAAGAGAGCTATCGTTGGTAGTGATATTGAGAGCCCAGGATGTTATATTGCATCTGATGTAGATGAATTGAGCTTGTATGATGCTATACGGTCTGTATATTAAAGCGTAGGCGCCCTCAATAATTTTTTATTATTACAAACTAGCACGAATAAATGAGCTAGTACGTACTTAGATATCAGCTCTAGGCATTTAAAGCATAAGGGTCAAGGGACTCTAGAGCCTTACTGTAATTTCCGGTAGAGACAAGTTCAGCATCCGAATCCAGTACGAGAGGGCATATACCTCCGCTAAGCAAGGTAACGGTAACGAAGAATTCTTATTGGTTCTGAAAACATATTTTTTTGTGTCAACTCTAAAAGCTAGCCATTTATGTATTACGATAGTATTAACAGTTTCCGTTGTTTTCGTGAAGATCCGTTCATAATGTTTTGAGTTATGCTGCTAACAAACATCATGATAAACGTAAGTCAAACACACAAACGGACCAACCGATTATCATCAAATTTTTTTCATTTATGTCTTTAAGCATTACTAACAAAAATTGTAAAATTGATAAAGATCCATCCATAACTTTTTCGGTTATTGGGCTAACAAGCATAAAAAACAAAAGCAGAGACAAACGAACGAACGAACAGACCATCACAAAAATTTGGTCATTTACTCTTCTTATCATACACAACAACTCAAGTAAATTTCATGAAAATGCGTCCATAACTTTTTGAGTTATGGCCCTACCTAAGAAAAATTAAGTAGACAAAGGAACAGATGAACGGATTTTCACAAAAAAATAATCATCTGTTACTGCTAACATGCCTAACAATCCTTGCAATTTCGTAATGATCCGTTCATAACTTTTTGAGTAATCTTGGTAACAGATAAACAGAGAGAAAAAGAGACAGACAAATAGGCAGACAACCAATCATACAAACAAACACGACTAAAACATAACCTTGACGGAGGAAATAATTAGCATTTATAGGGTAGGCATCATGGGAGTCCATTGTACGCATACACAGAAAAGCATATGGTGTACTGCTGTTACCGTGCACTAACCGGTAGTACCTGCTTCGGCATGCGCAGAGCACACACAGAAAGGCGTTTTTTTCAAACACTGGCACATCTTGATTTTCTCAGCGTGTTGTTGACGTGGTAGCAAATGCGTTTTATTCTGATTACTCTTCAAACGAGATGGTGCCATTTCCTCATAGCTGCTCCGCACTCTCAGCGTTGTTGCGTAGCAATTGTCATCGTAGGTGCTGTTTTTGACTTTTTATAGTCAGAGAGATATATCAGCTGGTTCAATTTGAATGTTCATTGAACTCATACGTTCCATACGTTCTTCCTTTGGTATCACCGCTGACAAAAGTGCGAGGGCGAAATAATCCCAAATCTTTCATCTTTCACCATGAAATCCTCGAGCCACATTGCGGATGCAGGTATATACTCATCATGGTAAGATTTTCTTGCCTACTAGAGTCCTTAGAATTTTAATACACGGGTGAGTTGCCGAGAAATGCCTGTTTATTGTATGCGAGCTGAAAGTAATAGTATTATGATGTTTAAGAACTTCGTGAAAGTAAAAAAGGAAAAACCTAGATTTGACGATAATTTTATGATCTTACCATAACTTAAACTTATGGTTGGGTAGAAATAATACAGATGGTACTGAAGATGGCAAGATCGAGGACCAGCTTAGGCAAACGAGCTCTAGCGGCGCTTGAAGCGCGAACTCAGAAAATAATGCTTTCCAGGCTTCTGCGGAGGTAGTGACCTTCTGCTGGAAATGGGAAATGTCTGTAGGGCACATGTCGCTGCATAAGGGCCTTCCATCGATGGCGCCGAAACGCTTGACGATCTGTGGTCGACCGCAGTTGCACACGCCTCTGGGACCAGCTAGCTTATATCTGAAGCACGAACCAGTGCATTGGGGTTTCCAGAAACGGGCGAGGTGAAGTTGACGTCTCAGGGGGCAACTACTAGAAACATTCCAGTATTTGAACGGCTTCAATGACGTACCTACAAAGGGGCTTTTTGAAAGAGACCT
>LQNS02278140.1:9503153-9514172 GCA_001587735.2 Parhyale hawaiensis | reverse complement strand
AAATATAGTCTCATGAAATTATTATCATTATATAGAACTCAAGACCGTCTAAGAAGTGTAATGTTCTTGGGCACTACTATTCAACGGTGGCCTGAAAATTTGTAAAACGCGTATCATTTTCGACGTGCAGATGAGAGTCACCAATGCCAAAATTCATGCCCACAACACGTGTCGATATTCGCGCAGCTTTAATTCTGCTGGTACATCCAACCACCACCGAAACTTGCCTGCAGTGGGCAAGCAGGAGGTAGTCCAAGAAGAGCCCACCGAAGCCTGTAACTCGATGTGTTGGCCATTACTGAGACTCGTATCGAGTTACTCGAGAGTCACAGGCCGGCAATGTCATGAGGAGAGCTTTCCTAAGACAAATATCTTACCCGTCGGGTTTCGTTAGGCCGAAGTGAGCAGTAAAAACTTGGGCAAATGGCTGAATTTCAGCAGGGCTCAAGCGCCGAATGAGTAGTAACTCTAGATAAGGGAAGCCTATTGACGCATGGAGGGGTGATGGCGCACGCCATGTACGGGTTACCCTCATTTGAATACACCACCTGCAGGATTTTGGGCCGCTCCAAAAGCTGATTTAAGGTTTTACCTTCTGTTGGGATTGACAGTAATGCTTCACTGAATCACTTCAATGCCTTATGATATTGTCAAACATTTCTGAATATCTCAGTATTTCACTACTACAATGAATACCTTAGAGTTTATTTTCATCTTTAAACACTCTAGCAAAACATTTCCTTTTGAATGACTTAACTTTTGACTTCAGTTTTCAATACACAAGCGTTTAACTTTATCTCTGGAAACCCGATCGCTTAGTTCCATGACTTCAGCGGTCAAGGGCACGTTCGATTAGGCGCCGGATTGAAGCCTTAATTAATTCGAGGCTTGTTTTCGCCAAAATTTTAGACAGAATGAAACCATAGCCTTGCAATTTTGAATGGTGTTGCAAGTGTTAGAAGTAAGCCGATTACGGTCAGGAGGTTGAAAGCTGAATTTTACGGATCAAGATTGAGTTTCTGGCAGTTTCGGGGGCAGCCGATTAATGGCATGTTCGATTGCATCGTCAAAGCCGATTAAGCCAAGCCCACTGGAATTCACTTGTCCGGAAATGCCAACAGAAACTTTAGCTTCTTCACTTTGAATTGTGCTGCAGGTCTAGAAACAGCTTGATTATGTTGAACCGACTGAGATCTCTATTTACGAAGTAAGACTCTGTTCATGGAAATGTCACTGGTAATTCAGTAAGCGTCAACGAACGCCTTAAACTTAAATCAGCAAGTCGAAGCCTCGGTACCTCTCTGAAGATTGGCACAAGTCAAGCCTCAGAGTCTTAATTTTGCTGACCAATTAAATGCATCCCAAGGACACGTCCGATTGGGTCGTTTGAGTTGATCTTAACCCAACCCGATTGACTTGTCTATTAATACATACAGATCGCAACGTTAACTCCGTCACTTGGAATCGTGTTGCAGGTGCTAGAGGCAGCCCGAGTATGTTGAGCAAACTAAATTCCCATTTTACTGAGTAAGACTGTTCGTGGAAAGGTCACAGACAACTGAATCAGAGTCAACGCTTTAAGCTTGAAGCAACAAGTCGAAACCAGAATACCTGCCTCAAGAATCTGACAATCAAACCTTAAAGGCATAATTTCGCAGCCCAGTCGAATGTCCTCTGTGAGTCAGTTTCTGAAACTCAATTCAAGTTGGTGGAAGCCAGCGTACTTGCCTGATGTTTCCGACAAGTTAAGCCTCGAATGTTTAATTTCATCCAGAGTCGTATGTGTAGCAGGCCTCTGAATAAATTTTCCTATTTAAATTCCTTTGTGTTTAAATTAAAGATATTTTAGCTCATAATTTAATATAAAAAATGATTTGTTCATTGATATAATCGTTAAATAACTAGATAGACTTAATTTTTGGAATATCTTACCATTTTATTTTGTACTGTATTTCAATTTATCTTTTGGAATCCTCAATGCCCGATTTTTTCGTTTAATGCCTCTGCATCGTTTGTTTAACGTTTCGTTGAAGTGATATCTTACAATGCCAAGCAAAATGACAGTGACATTTCTGGACTCCAGTTTCAGACTATATGTACCAAATGGGTTGCCTCTAAAAAATTAAATTTACGTAAAAAGAAAATATTTGCAACCAGAAGCTCTAGGGCTATGCTTAAATTTATTGGTAACATTTACAGTGTTTATCATGCGCATACGAAATGATAATTCTGGAAAAACTGCCACTTCATGATTTTAGTGATTACTGGACTCTCGATAATCTAAATCGTGATCTCAATTAGATTTTGGGCAAACGGTTCCTTCGGGCCACCTGAACTTCTGTCAGTAAGCGTACCACTTATTCGAACATCCGGCGCTCAATTATCCTTTGGATAAGTTGTCCCCTGGTAGGATCAAAAGTCGGTGTGTTCAGATAATATTCCATTCAGCCTATAAACTGAAATCTTTACTAAACAATAAGGCATCTGCCCAAATCATTAAGTATGACACGGTGTGACTGTACTTATTTAATTCTTCATTATAGTTTACCGTTTTCCAAGATCAGCTGAAAAGTCGTAAATCTAGCAATGTAATGTTGGAAGAAATACAACGCAATAAGTTAACTTCACTTGAATCGGATCGCGATACAAATACATTAGTAGACTGTAATGAAGCTAAGAAGTTTGTGTGATACAGAGATACAGATTTAAAAAATAAATTATTATCAGTGGCTCGGAGGAACTTCAGCCGCGAGCAGAGGCCGACTAAAGAATGAAATTAGCAACCCAGTTAAAGTGCAGCAAACTGAGCAAAGGCTTCCTTTACACAGGCGGCTTTTCTGTTGAAGAGCATCTTAAATTTTTCGCACCTTGTCAAATTTTCATTTACCATGCACGAAATCTCAAAATTTTAACCAAGACATGTAATGTCTAGGAAAATTTTAAATAGAATGACTTTAAGACAGTGCAAACACACACGCTCAAAAAAGAAAACAATAATATGCAGAAAACCACTACGGTGAGCATCAAGGGTAAATTTGCCACTCTGGAAAATTATTATAATAAGGGAAGTCAATTGAAAGTAAGAAGAACTACTCTTCTAGGTGGTCCTTCTTAAGCTATCATGTCTGGTACCGAGATTCCTCTAAGATTTATAAATGGCTTGTTATAGTCTAGTCACACTTGAGAAGGGGTGATACTACAATTTTTGGTGACCATCATTTTGTATGCTATTGATCACCCCTATATGCTGCTTTCTAAGTTCTAATTAAGATCAACTTTGAAACAAATGTATATGAAGCCTTACTATGTAGTGACTCTTGCTGAACCAGCTGACATTGTTGCTAAACTTTGGGTGGATGTACAGTTGTGTGTACAAGGACGAAACAATATCAGCTAGATCCTGAGTACATTGTCTGGGGACCAAAACACTGTTGTGTGAGCCCGTCTTTATGTTTTCATAAGTCATTACAGTCGTGGCTCCGTACTCTGGGTATGTGGATGTCAGGAAGCTATTGGAATCTAGAAAATAGCCGCTAATTGGCTAGTATTTGTGAAACAAAAAATATATAATTCTATCGATTATGAAGTAGAGCACTAGGCAAATGACAGTGCATGAGTAAAACTAGCGTGAAAAAAGTGTAGTCCTGAAACCAGCACCTTTTCTCTGTACCAACAAAATAGTTCGCGGTACTCATGCTGCATGAACTCGCCCGTATTCAGTCATTTCCAGTCGGTGCATGTAGGTAAGGGCGTGCTGGTATTGGGACAACACTTGTCTCAGTACACCAACATCCTATCACTCCTTCAAATGCGCATCCAAGAGTTGCGTAGGCACATTAGGGTCGCCCTGACACTGTGTCTAGAGAGCATTGCTTTGCAAACGCCCTTAGGCCAGCGCGAATTTAATTCGAGTTCAATAACATAAAGTTTCAAAAGCACTTCGTTGTCTTCATTAGGCCAGGCAGAGCGAATCATCCTGGAATGTTCTCAGTTCACTGGCGCTGGAATGAACAGACTCGACCTCTTGTTCTCGCCCACGTATTTCCAGTGTTCGGGCCGCAAAAGTTGCATATAATTGTATGTATATTATAATGAATATTTGTAGTGCCGGTGAGCTACACTCTTGATTATTCTTTCCCCTTATCTGGTGCGTGATACAGTAGGTGCATGTGTTGATATTGCTGAGGGACAACGCAGGTTCATTCCGCATGGCTTGTTTTCCCTAAACACAATTCTATTTAAGCCATTTGTAGTGTGGCAGGATAATAGGAGAGTCTTGTTTGTTGAGCAATTTCCAAGATAGAGCAACGACAGCAACAACAACTCTCCTGAAAAATAAAAACGAAGGAATACATCTTGTAGTTATTCTGTACTACTACTATGGAGTTGTTAAATACTTTAAAATAATCAAAATGGATCCAGTAACATTTTTATTGTTACAGTGAGTTTCAAACATGAACGTGTAACACCTTCACTATTACTACTATTACTATAATATCATTGCATATAGGGAAAAATTGCCACGCATGTACACCTTGCGCACGTCTAGCACCTGAAGTGCTATTCAATGTATCGTCTAAGTAGTTTTACGAAAAGTTACTAAATTTATACATGATGAAATACAAAGAGTGGGGATTAATTCACTAACAATATGAATTCGGTAATCAAAATAACAAAAGCAAGAGTCAGCAGTCATCATGTTCAATTCTTCATCCTTTCCCTGCTTCTCTGTTGTTTGGGTTACAATAAGTGCACAATGACTGTAAGCTCTGCAACTAAACCCAAGCAGCGAGTGTGTAACAATAACGGACCGTCACCTTGTCCTCGTCCACTCATTGCTATGCCGTGGGTCACAATAACTGGCGCACAATAATATACTATAAATCCTGGATGTAAACACTAACAAAAAAAAATAAAGGCTGAACAGCCACCGAATATCACCTCTAATTGTTCCTCTTAAAGTGCCCGGGTAATAATTATTATACTGTACGTATAGAGGCTGATAATTGTTTAAATTCCGTAGCTGAATGTCAAGTACAACGGGTCCGCCTCCGAGTTCCACTATTGTTCTCTTCCACTCATCCGCACAGCGAGGGTCACATGCTGTGCATATGGCTGTCTAAATTCCCAACTAGAAGACCAGGTAGAGCGTTGCAACCCCCGAATTTAACAGACCTGATGTGCCTCTAGCGACCTTGGCTCTTCTAATGGAGGCAACCTATCCTGCTCAGCTCTGTTTAGCGACATGAGATCACCTTCTGGTCCATGCCAACAGCCTTCATCTTACAGTTTTAAGGCCTTCAGCACTCTGGAAAATTAGTTCTCCCAGAGCTAATTAATTCGAAGGAACAAAGTGTTGTTTGCTACGGACAAAAGTATAATATTGCAGTTGATGATGTATCGCTCCATATTGTCTCGTGATTAGATCTTGGAATACGCTGCATTAGCGTTATTGGGTTATTACGCTTTGTGTCATTTGAATAGTTTCACTACATCGACAAACATTTTTTTATAAGATATGGCATAACCGTTATACTATAATACTATACCCATCTTACTATTTTTATGTGTCTCTTTCCACAATTATTATAAGTGAACTGGTGTTTCTATAATACACTGTCGAATACAGCAGTAAACGGTTTTATGGTATGAAGCTCTATTCAAGCACTGTTGTTTAGAGAAATCTGCCCCAGTAAATCTGCCAACGTTGTTGACTCGCTTGTTTTCGAGGCAGCGGAGGTTCGAGCCGCCTAAATGCATAGCAACAGAATTTTTTTAACTCGTGGTCAATGGGGGTTCTATATAGTTTTAATGTTGCTTTTTCGGTACTGGAATTATTATGATGCGTTAACTAAGGCAGATATTTAAACGATCGTATAGTAGTTACCTGTAGGCATGGGCTGTTTCTGCTATTCTTTTCTGTCCGTGTTTTCTTAATATTATTACGTTTAGTCTTCACTCTTACAGGAGGATGTATGTAAGTTGGTAGTGTGGTGCCTAATGTTAACTCCTCTCAGTCTTTAAATTAACATGCAGACTAATCCACGGCAGGCCTATGTTTGTACCTATTGCTGTAATAAAGCTTTTTGCAAATTTAGATTGTGTATGGATCTGCAACTTAGACTGTAAGATTTGCTGTTTTTCTGCTTTGAACTACTCAATTACATTATTGCTGTAATTGTATTATGCGATGAAGACCTCCCGCCGTGGAGAAAAACATGATTACTGTTCATTTGTTCAATCGTAGGAATCTCAAGTTATAAACTGTTTGAAGTGATACAAAGAATATGTTTATCAGCAACAGACCAAATTCGTGAATGCAGATCAGGGTCGGCGATTATAATCAGTAAATTTTAAGATAGGAAAGTGACTAAAATGGATTTAAATAAGTACATTTTACCTTTCACCATAGGTCTGCTGCGAGGAGTGAGTAGCTTTTGATAATGAACACATTCCTTGCGTCTCCATGCATAGTTGTTTCCTGTACCAGGTCTCTATATAATTTAGAATACATTTTAATCCAAAGTTTATTTCTCAGTTGCTGGACCTATCGGGTGGGAATGACTGCCCTGTCAAGTAGAGTGTAGCTGTGGCAGATAGCGCGGCAGATATGGAATAACGGATGAAATTTGCCTGTTATTCTGCTAACATAATCCAAATGTCTTATCACATGTTGTAAATTACAACTGACAGAAAAGAAAGATCAAATTGACTCTAAGATCCACAAGCGAACATATTTATAACTGCAGGCAATATCCTTTTCATAACATGACCAAATAGTGAATAAAATACAACGCATATTTTATCAGAGCATATCTCAAAATATGTTGTTTTAGAATGAGTGTTTATTAGAAAAGGTATGATTGCAGTGGACATTAGCGTCTATATGGTCAAATGGTGACATTTATTGAATGCCACCTCGTTGCTACAGAGGGTCTCGCAGGGCACCCTCTCATCGTGCCATCTGTGTGGTTGAACCAGCTGGGCTTTTCGGCCGCTGCGGATGATGAAGCTCATATGAAGCTCGCTTCCTCTTCGTATATTGCCAGACTCCAGGGTGGCCTGGACTCCATTAGGTGGCCATATCGCTCCCCAGGTCCTGGGGAGGGTGCAACAGCTTGCCGGCCTCCCTATTGCTTTATTGATGACTTGCTACAGCTGTACAGGTGAGGGCCTTCTATACAATAGTGCAAAGAGAGAGGGAAAGGGAGAGAGAGAGAGAGACTGAGAGGGAGAGAGAGAGAGAGCGGGAGGGCACTAAGCTCTACGGCACCCTGACCTAATGCACGCTGAGTAGCTTGCCATTCATATAGCAAATCACTTCATAATGCCCACCATAAATTGGAAGCGCCAAGCTCTTGCTCTGTAGCTCTATATATATAGACATGCGCAGCACTTCATTACTGGCGCAATGAATTGGAAACGCTAAGCTCTTACATTGCAGCTGTTTGTGCATGCGCTGCACCTCGCAATGGCCTCTGTGAACTGGAAACGCCAAGGTCTGGAGTTGTATAGCGCTATAAAAATATTCAGTACTTGAACTTGAAGCGCTAAGTAGGTGTATTGTAGCTATGTGTGCAACTACTGTACACATGTTGCAATTCATTGGGCTAATTATAATTAGAACACGGTGCTCGTGGCCTGCAGTTTTAGAGAAAGGATTTAAAAACCAGTAATATCCAGTGTGACTCAAAGCAAGGACTTGGCTCTATGAACCAAAGTTTTATGTTATATAATGGAAGTAATTTCAAAAGAGCCAGTACTGTATTGCTCTGAACAAATGTTTGGTGCTCGAAATGTCATTTCAAGCAAATGTTTGATACTCTGAATGCAGATTTAAATAAACAAAGAGTTACTATATTGTTATTATTAAATTAGCCCCAGTAGACGCTTCGATGCTATACTGGTTGCATGATGCCTGTATATAGAACGAGTTTCGAAATAGTGTGCAGCGTATCTCTTCGAGAATCTTTAGTCATTTCACATTCTAAACATTTAATCTTGTGCAATCTGATAATACTCTTACAACATGAGTAGTATCGGTAAAAATGCTATACGGCTCCCGTGATAAATACTATGAAATTGCTAAGACGAGAAGTAGCTTATGGGCTCAGTTTCACAGGAAATCGTGAATCGGCACAGCTGCAGATACTACCAACTAAGTCTCATTACATCTGTTGTGACTAGCTCAGTAGAGTAATGACTTGGGTAGCTAATGCTCGTTGATACCTGATTATCTCAGTCGCCTCATTTCCTCTTAGCTATAAGGAGTAATATTCCACGACGTGCAAAGTGAATTATGCACTTTGTGCCGTCCTCTTCGCGAACGACAGGACTAATTTTTTTACGTATACTTTGTGAAATTAGATTTAGAAAGAATCCCCATGCGTAATTGCAACGGTAGCTAGAATGACGTCACAGGCTGACGTGGCACGTGTACGGTTGTACGGTTTGGGACCAGGCCATTTACTTTGCGCAGCCGTCACGTTCAGACCGTTGCTTCCTGGGCTTAAATTTTGCTTCAAAAAACTTACTGGGATTTAAGATACAAGTGGTTTCATTTCGGTAGTTAGTTATTTTTCTTGTACTTTAAATAGCAAGAGAACTTTTCCTCAATTTTCTTATACACGCATACATTTTCATGGGCTACATTACTTATGTAAAGAAAAGATGCAATTTAGTGCTTCCCAAGTTTGGCCTGAGTTAGGAATATACTTTGTACCGGTCTTACCGGCTTGCTTCCCTATATTCCTATTGACGTTATTCTTTTTGTCTTTCCACTTCTTTATCTTCGCTTACGAGCTCTGTGAAATACTTTAATCTTAGTTAGGTCTTTGGGTCGCCGTTTAGATGCCCACAGTGCAGCCTTTCTTCCCGTACTTCCTGCAGAAGTACTGCTTGGTTCCTTCCTTTTTTTTCTCTCTTAACTCGCTTCCATGCTCATAGGTTACTTTGGCATTAGCTAGGCTTTCGCGTCACATTTGATTTGCGCCCAAGGCCCTTGCTTTCTTTTTCTACTGATACTGGCAATATTTTGCTGTTCTTCTTCTTCTTTTCTGACTTGCCAGCAAGCATTTATTAACGTACAACTTAGCTCTCATTTTTAGTGAAGAAAGTAAAACAGCAGAAGTTTCCGCTCTACGATTATCTCTCTATTTTTATTTTGTTACATTTTCAGACGTTTATTCCAGGCAAAGGCCTTAGCTCTCAGAGCAAATGTTGCCCAAATAAAAGTAGCCAAACCTTATCCTCGGTAAGTTCAGGACTGCAGTAGTTTCTCTATAATTCGGCGAGAAGCTTTTTCTGTGAAATATTCTGCTGTCATATGTGCCGTTAAGCGTGAATATAAACTGCTCCGTTGTGAAATTCTTCAGTAGGTCCATTGCTGTGGATTCATTGTTTCCTGTTCAAAAGAATTCTTCTCGCAATAATTTACTTTTTCTATTTGAACATATGTGTGCAAATAAAATTTGTCCAAACCGAAATGTAATTGATATAGTTGAAATTGTGTTAAACGAAGGCGTCTTTTAATCAAAGTTATAAATTCGAACTGAATGTTTTAAACGCTCTTAACTGTGCAGCAATAAAACCCTGTTAAGCTTTTAGTAATATTAGTGCGTATTGTTGTACAGATATACAGCGCATCAAGATATTGGCGTTGTTACTACCCTCAAAGTCTGACCATGACTTCATTGCCGCGGGCTGTAGGGACACACTTCGTAGAAGTACGTCTTAGCTCTAAGAAGCTGATGCAATGATTATGCGAAGTGCAGTTCCAACTGTGACCTTTACTCGAATATTGTTCTCCATAAAATATATGTAGTGAGTCTCCTCATGATAAGTACATGGTATTTCGGGTGTGGATCTGGGGTCAGTTCGACTGAGCGGAGTGTTCCTGCGCTGAAATATAATTTATATAAAAACCAAGGCTGATTTGTCCAGTGCTTTTTTTGCTAGTAATCTGTCATCTTGTCACAAACGCACCTATTCTGTATTGGCAAAGACTCAGGATAGTTCACCATCATTGTCTTTGTGCTCTGTAGACTTACTTGATAATCCAATGTATCATTAATCACACTGTGGTTTATCCATTTGGGGAAATGTCTCCTATATAAATACATGCGAGTGGGGATATACGATACTTCCCGTCAGTACCTGGTATTATCCAAATAGGGGGCTCATCTGTCCATCCTTTTATTTTGATGGAATTGATACAAAGAGTAGATTCAGGGACTTGCTCTGGAGACCTAGAGATTACCAAGCCGCCACTCTAGCACTAGGCCACCACAGCATAAAAGTAACGCAAGCACACGAGGTGCTTGGCCCCAGATCGAGTCCATGTCTCAACTCTTTGCATTTATTTTAATAAGACACAAGAGTGGAAAGATGAACCCCCGGTCTGAACAATGTCAAAAGTTGATGAGACGAGAAACCGTAATTCAGTACTCACTTTTCAGAGTAGGCGGATGAATCCCCTCATATACACGTACGGTTCTGCCTTAATGTCTTCTCCATGATGCAGCCGCACATGTACATTGTGTGCTTGTGCTGCTTTTATGTGGTGACGCTCGAGTGGCAGCTTGGTAATCTCTTGGTCCTCAGATAGAGTCTCTGACTCGACTCTTTGTATTTATATATACATAAAGATTTATGAAGCAGCTTGTGTTTTAGCTGTAAGTAGTCATTCTTTGTGATTATGTTAAGGCTATGAGTACTTTCACATTTCTGTTGCTATCCAGTGTGCACAACACCACCTGGACCTCGTCCGGAGAATCATCAACTAATCAAGCGAGTATGTCGAGAAAAATTTATACTTGCGCATAAAAATATGTATTTCATGTTTGTTAACTGCTCGAGAATCATGCTGCAGCCTACTCTGTAACTTTATAGTATTCTTTTACTTTTACTGAAGTTTGCGTACAGCTTTACCTACTCATTTAGTGAAAGTTCAGCTGCACTATATGTATCAAGACATGAAACACTCCCTCAGGGAGAAATAAATAAATTATTATCATGATT
>LQNS02278140.1:9480776-9498234 GCA_001587735.2 Parhyale hawaiensis | reverse complement strand
TGAGACCGTGAGGGCAGGTCGAGTGGAGAGGAGCAAACTGAGACTGTGAGGGCAGGTCGAGTGGAGAGGAGCAAACTGAGACTGTGAGGGCAGGTCGTGTGGAGAGGAGCAAACTGAGACTGTGAGGGCAGGTCGTGTGGAGAGGACCAAAGTGAGACTGTGAGGGCAGGTCATGTGGAGAGGAGCAAACTGAGACTGGGAGGGCAGGCTGTATAAGAGGAGCAAACTGAGACTGTGAGGGCAGGTCGTGTGGAGAGGAGCAAGCTGAGACCGTGAGGGCAGGTTGTGTGGAGAGGAGCTAATTGAGACTGTGACGGCAGGTCGTGTGGAGAGGAGCAAGCTGAGACCGTGAGGGCAGGTCGTGTGGAGAGGAGCAAACTGAGACCGTGAGGGCAGGTCGTGTGGAGAGGAGCAAACTGAGACCGTGAGGGCAGGTCGTGTGGAGAAGAGTAAGCTTAGACGAAGAGGGCAGACTGTGTTGAAGAAGACGGAACCGTGAGTTCAGGCTGTTTCGTAAAAAATAACATTGAAGACATGCTGAGTAGAAAAATGAAACAGTAAAGACAGGCGGTACTGAGCAGGGTAAGTCCCGTGAAGGGGGTCCGGTACTTTTTGGCGTCGAATTTTTGGCGCCATTTATTTGGCGCCGTTTTTTCGGTGCCGAATATCTTGTCACTGATTGAAATTGAAACAGGATATATGGACTAGATGAAATTACTATAAAACAGTTTAACAGTTTATTTTAGATTAATATCTAAAAACTAACATTGGAATAGTCGCACAATAAGTCAAATGCGCTCGTCAACTTTCACATGCTAAAGAAGAGGGACTTTTCTGTTTGACTGCCTACAAAATTATAAAACCAAAATATACTTTTCTAATGTCGTCTTTTTATGTTCTTTCCGAAAATGTTATTCTTTTTTTTCGAGAAATAAAAATTAAAAAGTTATGACTATTTATTCAGAGATGATTATAAAGCATTGTTTAATATTTGATGGGCTCAGCTTAGCTTTGGTTAGGTTAGGTTAGGCTAGGTTAGGTTAGCATATTCTTCGCTAACCATATTGACTTTATTTAGTAGTAACTGAATTATCTTAGGAAAAAACGAAAATTGCGTTTCTTAGCATGCATAGCGAATACTGATCTTTAAATGCTACTAATATTTTCAGTTTTCATTTGTCGAAAAAACAAATATACAATTGGAAACAGCATAAAATACTGCATTAGAAACGTGTTTTCTGCTTTCATAATATGGCGGGTAGTGTAACCGAAAAGATCCGAAGAAGATACCATCAACACTATATTGACTAAACTACTTTATTTAATCTATCTTGTGATTGTGCGCTACAACACGTAGATATTCTAAAGGCTCTTTTTCTAACCCAACGTACCCAGACCTAACTTAACCTAACCATACCTAACCTAACGGTACCTAACCTAACCATACCTAACCATACCTAAAATAACCTAACCCAACCATACTTAACCTAACAATACCGAAACTAACCTAACTTAAATATCGGGCCCCAAAATATTTGGCACCAAAACATCGGCGCCAAAACATCGGCGCCAAAAAATGGGCGCCAAAAAAATTGGCGATAAAAAAATCAGAGCCAAAAAATCGGCACCAAAAAAGTCCCATTCCACCGTGAAGGCATTCTGTGAGAAGAGATGTAAGGTGATATAAAATTATACCGCCTTTTTTATCAAAAATTATAATCACCATAATGCTAGTGTGCCAATTGTTCTAAGATTTTAAAACCTCAAAGCATTCGTACTAGTTGTTTGCACAAGTTTTTCTAAAGCAGCTAAAGTTAACACTAAAGTTTCTAATTTCTTTGGCTGTATTTTTTCCGTTTTTGTTCTCATAGCGTTACCAGCGCTGAAGCTCATTTCATGCTCAATTATTTTTTGTTAAAACAACCAATAATGCCAAAGATTTGCCCTAATATATTTATTTGCCCCTCCCTCTGTTCCGAAATAGTCGTTCCATAGCCAATGCTGAACTACGTAACGATACATACTAACCTGTTAATGTAAACAACAAATAATTTGGCTGAAATCGAGCTGCTAATGCGAAAGGAAACTTATGGCTGTGGAACAACAGTACTATTTCGGAGCATATAAGACATCGTTATTCTTTGCCAAGTTGTTCTCGACTGTTTCCACTGGTACCGCAGAGTGTCTCATATATTAAGTCCAGAAAACATGGAAATATTGGCTCAGCTTTTAACGTGTTTGCTCCGTTCACCCCACATGGACAGTTTGGTAACGTTTGAAAGAGAGCTACTTGAAACTAGAGCACTCATACCTCCGCCAGGCAAGGCAACGGTAACGAAAAATTGAACTTGGTTCTAAAACCATGATTTTCTTTTCATCAACACCAAAATCTAATTATTTGTGCCATTTAAAATTATTAAAAGTTTCGGTAATTTTCTTGAAAATCCGTTCATAACTTTTTGAGTTATGCTACCAGCAAATATTCCGACAAACGTTAGTCAAATACACAAACAGACCAACCGATCACTAAAATTCGATCATTTATGTCTTTTAACATTACTAGCAACTCCTGTAAATTTCAGAAAAATCCTTTCATAACTTTTTGAGTTGTGCTAACAAACACAAAATTAAACACAGTGGCAAACAAACAAGCAAACGAACAAACAGATCATAACAAAAATTTGGTCAGTTACTTTTCATAATATTCCAAACAACTCACGTAAATTTCATAAAAATCCGTCCTTAACTCTTTGAGTTATGGCATTAAGAGAAATGAGATTGACAAAGAAACAAATGGATGAACGGATCTTTGCAAGAAGTTAATCATCTGTTTCTCTTAACATACTAAACAATCTCTGCAAATTTCGTTAAAATCTGCCGATAACTTTTTGAGTTATCTTGGTGACATACAGATAAACGCACAAACAGACAAATACTTAGACAAAGAGACCGACAGACAAGTTTGACGAAAACATTACCTACTTGGCGGAGGTAACTAAAATGTTTGATTTGCACGTAACGGGCTCAACCTCTAGTAATTTCTATCTTCAACTTTTCCTACACGTAGTTTTCTGCAGTTCGTAAGTGAAAGTTCTTAGAAAAATACTGTTCACAACAGCCGAAACTATCAAGCCTGAAGAAGGTCACATGGCTTTCAATGAGGGAGAGACTCGCGGTGAGGAAGGGTAAGAAGAACAAATTACTGGCATTGGGCTGTGGGTAGCTCTGACTAGTTACTAATTACCTGCATCCTTGTTTTTATAAAAAAATATGACTGCATACTTAATGGGAGGGATAAGTAAGTCTCATTCTGAACTGTTTGTAGCACCAAAACATTCATATCGTTTTCTATATTTTTTGGAACATATTTTCAACGGAAAAGAAAGACCATGTTATCATACGTACGTCTGATGAGAACTTGTATACGGTTTTTATTGTATTTTTAACCGGACCAATTGATGTAGGACACTTGAAAATGTAATGTTTTCCCTATAATTAATTTAAAGTGACTTCCGTTAAAAAATTCACAATAGGGAAAAGTGCTCGTAAATTTTGTGTTTTTATCTAGTGAGTGAAAAGGTTAAATCGTTCCAAAGCAAACGTTCTCTAGTGACAGCGACTGGCAAATCTGCCCCGCTGCGGAATATTGAGTAAAACTTTGCTCATTTCCTTAAAACAGAAGGCGATGACCCCTTAACTCAGCTTTCCCCCATCACCGTAAAAGCTCTGGAGAAATTATTTGACTGTAGCGACCGTACGTTAGTATGACTAGAAGTAGCATTTCCTATAGCCATGTCGAAATCAGGGAAGGGAATAGGGAAGCGACGCTCTACAACAAAGAGGAGCTAGCAAGAGGCCGGGGCATTCCATAAGCCCTCTGCCGACAGAGAGAATCCCAGAAAAATATTTTACTTGCAGAAAAGGACACTTACGTGATTGCAGTTGCCGGTCTGCTCACTTGGAAGATTCTCGGCGATACTTGAGATGACTTCGGGATGAAAGGCTGACATCATTTCAAGAGGGCCACTGGCCTGGGATGCGGTATCGATGCAGCCAACATTTTCTTGGCAAAGGGAAAGTGGAAATCTTTTAGATACCGCGTACTTCTTAGGACCAGTGCCGCAGTTCTAGCGACTGTATCGGATCCGTAGTTTTCCATTTTTACGGCTTGACGTTTTGTACCTTTGTTCTCAGAGAAAAATGACACCCTAGAGAGAGAGAAAAAGAAACTGAGATCGAGGAAACAAAAAGAGGATGCTTACAATTGGAAAAAGAAAAACTGCAATTTTTTTACATAATGTTTAGATCCAGTGGCTGCAACGGGTCCGTTGCCAGCCATTATTGCTGTTAAAGGTTTGTTGATTAGTTTTTCCTAACAAAGAAAATGCTTCTAAAGGCTCCCAATTAGGTAGGCAAGCGAAATTAGTTCATGAAATCACCCCATGGGAGGATGGGTAAGGGTAGAAACCTCATAATACAGGGTGTTTCAAAATAGATCAGCATAGAAATCATTCTATCTGCAATCACAAACAGAATGCCATAGTTACTGTAAATTATTCCCCACTATTAGCTATAGTAACTTTTATTCCAGTAGTAACTTTTATTTTTCGCCTCTCTGTGAAAATGGTCATAGAGTTGCTTTTAAAATTCTAGCTCGAACAGGTTCAAATCCCGCATTGCGAGGGAAACTAAGGCTGGAATGAATAAGTACGCAGGTCCGAGGCTGGCTAATGTCAAGCCCAAAGATTCTTCTTCTGCTTCGGTCAATAGAGAGAAACGTTCAGCTTTCAAAGGCAGCCAGTCGGGGTGCATCCATCTGACGAGCTTCTTTTGTATCAATGATTATTGACTGTCTGACTTAAAAGCTGCTGCTGCATCGGCCGATAGCTCTTGGATTAAAACTCTCAGTCTGATCTTTACGGCATACAGCGAGAGTCCAGAGAGCATGTCCTATCCGAAGCCGTTCACAATACCGAGGTCGGCATTTCATTTTAGTTCTTCAGTGCACCAAGAACCTTGCAGAGTTGGAACAAAACTTTTGTTATTCGCAGAGTGGAGGCGGTATTACATCATGCACTGAAGTGTAAAAAGTCATTAATCGGGTGTACACAGAACTGCGTTTCAAACGTCTGGTATATAAAATTCTTTGAAACGCGTTTATAGCTGAACGAAAGCTCTTTGGTACGCAAGAAGAACGGTATACTGGCTCTGTCAGCTCCAGTACAAACAAAGAAAAAAAGTGTTAGATCCCAATTAGTTGCCTGAAGTCCTCTGAAGCCCTCGTTTGGGCAGCATATCGTATAAAATAAAGCGCCAGGTGCCGCATGAATAGCGGTCATCAGCCGGCTGGGCTTTTGCGGTTTGTGAAACAAGTGAGGCTCGTTTGAAGTTATATGACTAGGTACTTGATTGGTCCTGCCACTAGCGACTCTCTAGCTCTGCTTAGCCTACCGTAAGGCCTATCAGTTTTTCAGTGAAAATGTTGTTGACAGGCTATTTGGATTTGACACGTGACTGTGCGTGTGAACGGTGCGTTGCTACTGCGCATAACGTTCTCCACAGCTTAATTACCTCATAACCAAAAATTCCTAAGGCAAACTGTTTGCACTTACGAATGCACTTGTATCAACTACCTAAATAACTAATTACTAACTCTTCATGTCGAACTTCATAACAAAATGCTGTTCAGATCCTACATGTCGTTGACGGGAGGTGTAACGTACAGCAGTGTGTGCTATAATTTGTCATTTGCTACGGCAATAGGAAAGTTTTGGTCGATGGCCACATGTTCCTCATGTACTCAGCCGAAACTATGCTGTAGACATCAAGAAAAATGCTAAGATACAAATGTGACATATTTTTAAAACCAGAGCTGATTCGCGAAAAAAAAAACGGCAGTTTCGCTTTCAGCATCAGAGAACTATCCTAAATCACTTGGGAAAATCTCAAGGGCAGGAAAAATTGTTTGAAACGCAGGCCAGAGTTATTCATAGATGACGCTCTATAGGATTATAGAATGCTGAAAGGATATCAACCAAAAGAAGTGATGCTACCGTATGTTTGTGCTCTCCGAATCGTCCACCTGCAGCTACCGAATCTAAATCAGTTAATTCTGTCCGTCGTCCGGCGTTAGCACCGCGAACCCAAAACATTTTATCCACTCCTCGCATACATGCATGCGTCGTTATGAAGAGACTAATGGCCACCATTTGTAGCACTTCCTTTCATTGCCTTGTGTAAAGGTAACTTTTATTACTGTTATATTGCGTGCATGTATATTTTTTTGCAGAACAAAGCGAGCCCGTATAGCAGCAATTTCTTATTTTTAAATTGCTTTGCTCTTCAGCATTTTGTACCAGGGCAAGTAGCCCTGTCCAATTTGTTACAGGCCGTACAATCAGCGCCCGTGCGACGTTTGCAGTCATCAGTAAAATGACACAAACTTTCTGGTGAGGCCACATCTTCTTTCCATTGTTTTATTTAACTGCTAAGGCTTCATTGCATTATGTTCCGGCAAGTCAGCATTACATTAGGGTTGCCTGATTCAGCTTCTGGGCGGAGCGGCGGCCTTAAATCGTGTTGGGGTTAAAATTCAGTAATGCCGCAAATTTCCCTTTTTATTTTTGTTATTTTTATAATATTTTTGCTGAAGCGATGGCAGGTCAAAGCTGCAGTTTTGTAGCCTGATGACGGTCGAAGGGTGTTGGCCGCAAAACTTCCAAAATGGGCCGCTCAGCAAGACGGCCTAAAACTAGGAATTTGTTTCTTGCTACAGTCAGCTCCAACGATTTCACTAATTTTACATAATTCTAACTGCTTTTCTGCTTTCATGGTTGGTGTATTTCTTGCGGACTCCACAAACACAAACAAACAAACAGCACATCAGCCAAGTTATTTTGGCAGTACATAATATGCTTCAGTATAGAGTACGGAGTGTATTAACGGATAAGACAAGAGTGCCCATCAATAATTGCAGATCCGGAGGAGTATGTCTTGCTTACGTATCATCTCCATGGAAGTCTTTGGCAAACATCGGCAGTTGATATGACGTAAGGGATAGCGCACATTTATCAGTATAATTACATTACCATAGGAGTTTGATAAATTATCATCTCCATTAAAGTAGTGGTTTATAGCAGGTTTATAGCAACCTCCATCGCCCTCAAACGAGAAGAGGAAACCCTTCGTAACATTGGGTCTTATTTACAGCAGATTAGTTTGCCATTTTTCCTCTTTTGCTGCTGGAGGACATCCGATCGCCGTCAGGGAAACCCGAGGTCGGGCGTTCGATATTCATTGAACTTTTATTGGGTGAACACATTCGCTTACGAGGCTTGCATTCCTGAGAGAATGGGAATATAGTCCGCACAGCCCACATAGGATGAAGCTTTAGAATTTGCTTTTGCAACTATAGCAAACAGTGTTTTACCAACTGGTTATAAGGAAGCTGAAGAAGAGCATTAAGCTATCTTATAGGTGCTTTGTTACTGAAAAGCAGCAATAATATGTTTTATCAATGAGTATAGCCAATTTGAGGTATAAGTGGTAATGCACATGCAACTTTGAAAAGCATTATCTGATTACCCCTCTATGTTTTACGATGTTTATAATGTAAGTACTGTACCTGTTGTGCTAGTACATGTATATTAATTGACGAATATTTCCAGGCATTGGAGAAATGAATGCTATATATCTATCTATATTTCTGGGTACGCTTGCACATCACTCCGTACCCATTCATTTACCGACTGCACCTCCCGTGCACTATTTAAAAATAAGAATTCATTAACGTTTAAAGTAAAAACGTGTTGGCTCTATTGTATTTTGTTGCTAACGTTCGTAAACAGGACCATGTGAGGCCACCTGTCCATGTAGAACAAGGAACGTTGCAAATTAGACAGGAGCTCGTCAGGCCGCCGACAGCCGAGCGTGCCGCCACTGGCAGCGCCGTCTACATTTTCTTTGCTACCGACACGACAGTGTCTGGCGAACTGGGACTGTGGTAACGCAACTTGCCTGTCACCCTGAGAGCTTAGTCCAGATGAGAAATTATCCAGCAACTTGAGATTGCAGTAAGGGAATTTTGTGCAGACAAAATGTTATCTAGGAAGCTGAGATAATGCTATGTAAATTGAACGGTTTCCCAATACGGCTTCTACATTACGTGGGTATCATACATTTTAAATTGATTTTTCCCTTGGGCTTGCTTGAATACGAGAGCGAAATGTACCGGTTAGCTATTAGTTAAGATATCTGAAGTGAATGTGAAGTTTTGCGCGAAATAAATTGTAGAGTGATGTCTCAATCAGAGCATTAACCTGCATCGTAAGTTTAGCCAGTATTGCTTTTCGTGCTCAAAATAGCTAGTAAAAGTTTCCTCGGCATTCACGGGCTGTCGTTTTTTTCTCGTAATGTAGCTGGAGCAAAGTTATTGGGTCCAGTATAAATTTTGTTAGTGCTACTGTACGGGGTAAACAAATAACTAGAAACAGATGACGAGCAGTGGTATGATTCTCAATAGGGCAGCGTTGATAAAAAATGTAAAGGATACCACAAGTCCCTCGATCACACTCTCTCTATATATATTTGTGTATACCTGAGTTTGGAAAGTGCGTCAAATTGTTGTTTACCGTAGATTTTGAGGTTGCTCTCGAATATCAGAGAAGCAGAACTTATAGAATGCCAGACGTCATATTCACTGTTCATTGTCAAATTTTGAGAAACATTCGCAAATCACACCCAAGCACATACTTTTGCGGACAAGGACACACTGACACCCACCCTTCTAGCTGCAGCTTCTGTAAGACATGGGCTCCTAGAATTTTCGAGGCTAGCAAACCTAGGTTTCGGAGGGCAACTAGAGCCTTCCGTATTGCACGGGTAACATTAATTTTTCCGAGAAGATGCATGCAGAAAGAAACAATGCGCATTGTCCTTCCCTTCTAATTCCGTAATAATGTTTGTGAAACTGTTATTAGAGCATGATTTTCGTATTGTGTCATGTCGGTCTACCTTAGATTCAAACAGGAACCCTCCTGATCGCACAACGAGCACACTTTGTATTTATTTATTTTTTTTCATTCATCTGGTATGAATATAACTGACTGCTGTTACTGCCATACCGTCGCCCCCAACCGACCCTTTTTGCTTCACGTTATCATAGAGATTTCTATCTCTCTTTACGAGCGGCACTGCTCACTCTGGGAATAGTTGCCTTAGTATAGGACACTTAATATCACGAGGGATGAAAATTCCTCTCAGTAAAGAAAGAAAACTTTTGTAAGCAGACTATTATTGTTCAACATTACTTATAGATACTATGCCCCGGAAGGCGGTGGTAACCAACTTGCTTGACTTTTACTGAGTGTTAACTGAGTATCTTTTTCCCCCTCACTTTGGAGAGTGCGCACAGTATTTGGTAGACCAGCGGTCAGTGTCCTGAGCAATTTAATGCTCGATTTATCCTCACTGAAATCAAAAGCGTCCTCTCTCTAATGGAAACAGACGCAACTCTCGCCACCGCAGGATATGCTCTGATTGCCCCGGTTCTTTTCCTTTGCTATTGCATAGCAGGAGCTGCACCTTCCGTTGGCTGCCACGGGAGCAGAAAGATAACTGCTGCCCGGAGCCTTTGCTGCCAAAGGATTTCGTGTTTCATGAACTCATTTTTACTGTTGTGAGCGACAACAATATTCGCTTGCTGCTGCTTGGATTTTTTTTCTGCCGAAAAATAACCTCGCAATTCTTACATAGACCTGTATTCTCTTTACTTTGGATAGCAGAAACACTATTTATTTTATACTATTTGGAGCTTTCACGATCAAAGAATACCCACTTATCATTGTCACTTCTTTTGTATAGCAGCAACANGTCAGGCCGCCGACAGCCGAGCGTGCCGCCACTGGCAGCGCCGTCTACATTTTCTTTGCTACCGACACGACAGTGTCTGGCGAACTGGGACTGTGGTAACGCAACTTGCCTGTCACCCTGAGAGCTTAGTCCAGATGAGAAATTATACAGCAACTTGAGATTGCAGTAAGGGAATTTTGTGCAGATAAGATGTTATCTATGAAGCTGAGATAATGCTATGTAAATTGAACGGTTTCCCAATACGGTTTCTATATTACGTGGGTATCATACATTTTAAATTGATTTTTCTTTTGGGCTCGCTTGAATGCGAGAGTGAAATGTATCGGCTAGCTATTAGTTAAGATATCTGAAGTGAATGTGAAGCTTTGCACAAAATAAAGTATAGAGTGATATCTCAATCAAAGCATTAACATGCATTATAATTTTAGCCGGTATTGCGTTTCGTGCTCAAAATCACTAGTAAAAGTTTCCTCGGCATTCACGGGCTGTCGTTTGTTTCTCGTAAGGTAACTGGAGCAAAGTTTACGGGTCCGGCATAAATTTTGTTAGTGCTACTGTATGGGGTAAACAAATAACTAGAAACAGATGGCGAGCAGTGGTGTGATTCTCAATAGGGCAGCGTTGATAAAAAACGTAAAGGATATTGCAAGTCCTTCACACACACACTCTCTCTCTATATATATATATATATTTGTGAATTTCTTAAAATATACGATGACACCCAGGTGTATTCATCGACAGTTGCACACTTTTCCAATTCAGATATACACAAATAAATGAGAAAACCCAGAAGACTTTCAAAAAACTCCTTTATATATATTTGTGTATATCTGAGTTGGAAAAGTGTGTCAAATTGTTCTTTACCGTAGATTTTGAGGTTGCTCTCGAATATCAGAGAAGCAGAACTTATAGAAAACTCATAGTTCATGTTCAATGTTCATTGTCAAATTTTGAGAAACATTCGCAAATCACACCCAAGCACATACTTTTGAGGACAAGGACACATTGACAACTACCCTTCTAGCTGCAGCTTCTGTAGCAAATTGGTTCCTAAACTTTTCGAGGCTAGCAAATCTAGGTTTCGGAGGGCACCTAGAGTGTTCCATATTGCTCGGATAACATTATTTTTCCCGAGACCATACAGAAAAAACAATGCGCATTGTCCTTCCCTTCTAATTCCGTAATAATGTTTGTGAAACTGTTATTAGAGAATGATTTTCATATTGTCATGTCGGTCTACCTCAGATTCAAACAGAAACCCTCCTGATCGCACAAGAAGCACACTTTGTATTTATTTGTTTTTTTTTTTCCATTTATCTGGTATGAATATTAATGACTCCTGTTACTGCCATACCTTCGCCCACAACCGACCCTTTTTGCTTCACGTTATCATAGAGATTTCTATCTCTCTTTAGGAGCGGCACTGCCCACTCTGGGGATAGTTGCCTCAGTATAGGACACTTAATATCACGGGGGATGAAAATTCTTCTCAGTAAAGAAAGAAAACTTATGAAACAAAAATTGTGTAAGCTGACTATTAGTGTTCAATGTTACGCATAGATACTATGCCAAGGAAGGCAGTGGTAACCAACTTGGTTGACTTTTACAGAGTGTTAACTGTGTATCTTTTTTCCCTCTCACTTTGGAGAGTGCGCGCAGTATTTGGTAGACCAGCGGTCAGTGTCCTGAGCAATTTAATGCTCGATTTATCCTCACTGAAATCAAAAGCGTCGTCTCTCTAATGGAAACAGACGCAACTCTCGCCACCGCAGGATATGCTCTGATTGCCCCGGTTCTTTTCCTTTGCTTTTGTATAGCAGGAGCTGCACCTTCCGTTGGCTGCCACGGGAGCAGAAAGATAACTGCTGCCCGGAGCCTTTGCTGCCAAAGGATTTCGTGTTTCATGAACCCATTTTTACTGCTGTAAGCGCCAACAATATTCGTTTGCTGCTGCTTGGATTTATTTTTTCTGCCGAAAAATAACCTCGCAATTCTTACTTAGACATGTATTCTCTTTACTTTGGATAGCAGAAACACTATTTATTTTATACTATTTGGAGCTTTCACGATCAAAGAATACCCACTTATCATTGTCACTTCTTTTGTATAGCAGCAACACTGTTCCTGTTCTGTTTCTTGTAGCTTTTCCTGCTAAGGGATGCCCTCCTGTTAAATAAACATATATTATTTATTTTTATATTTTCCTCTTTTCCCTCCGCATCCCATATCGTCCGACCCTTCTATAAGGACCCCCCCCCTCCCCCAAGTGTACTACCACGGTCATTCGGTCTCCCCCTGTCATCATCGGTCCAAACTTAAATTATTTGAAATAAACATACTTCTATTGCTAGTTACCGAGCGACAGCACTGTGCGTTTGCTCCTCCTTGGCGATGATGCTGCAAAAAAGGAATTAATGAATCTTCACCTTTTTTGAACACAAGATATGAGTTATTAAAATTTACCTCTTTTGATCGCTTTGAAAGGCACCTAATCGGATTTTCCTAGGCTTTTATCCGGTATTATCCGATACCACTCCCTATTTACTCATAGATAACCGATAAATACCTCTAAATTTCCGATTGGGAATTGGAATATGGATAAGACGGTGTAACTATTAGTAGTGCGAATACGGTGAAATTCATTAACACTCCGCTGCATTCTACATTGACCTGTGTGTCACGTAACACTGCAAGCAAGAAAAATACAGTCATCGCTCAGATAAACAACAGCTGCTAATGAACGAGTGAGGAAGCCGGCAATGGCTCTCGTTAGATCGCCGATGTTGACATGGAATAAATAAATTACATTAGAAATGACTGGGTGTGAGTTTAATCCAATGCAGGAGTCGATCAAGCTGCAAATTCAGTCTATTTCTTGCGAGTTCGTTAATATAGTCAAGGATCCTCCAGTGAATCTTGATGTTGACCCGCCGTAGAGTTGCGAGTATTTGACCAGGAATAGCGTTGTTTGGCGAGTAAACAAGCCACCTTTGCACCAAGCAGTCCGTGAGGGAACAGCTTTAGCAGTTCTATCATTGGAAGCTACGGGCATACGGGGCCGCGCGCGGTTATTAAAACTAAAATAGACTTCGGCAACAGCTCTATAGATAGTGGCAGGAATAATGTAGGGAACCGGCGTTCCGAAATAGGATTTCACTGCATATGTTCAACCACATATGATTTAAGAGCACGTAAGCATTTATGTCATAAAAGTAAACAAGATCTGAATTTCGAAATAGAAAGCAGGATATTGCCAGTTAGTTTGTATCGAAAACTAATCGAGAGATGTTCTACAGGTCACTGCAGTCTTCTTATTTATGCACATGAAATACGGGATATCAGCAGTCTGTGTGTCAGTAAATTTAATCGGTCTGTATTATACAAGTCACAGTCCTCTTTATGCTCATGAACAACTGGGTTTTAGCAGCCAGGGCATCACCAAAGCTAAGCTGGCGATGCTGTACAGAGTACAAGCCAAAAGATTTCTTCACATAAATGAACTAAAGGAAATGAAAGTTTATAACATTGTAAGAAAAGTTAAACGTATGACCTCATGCCAGTAACAGCTATCTGTACTACCTCCACAGAGGAGGTTATGTTTTTGCTGAGATTTCGTTGCCTGTCTGTCTTTCAGTGACATAACTTGAAAAGTCATTGACAAAATTTCGTGAAATTTACAGGAGCTATTAGGAATGCCCCAAGGAACAGATGATTAAAGGCGTGTTTGATTAGGACATAAACTCAAAGAGCTTAGCTTAACTCGAGCAAGTGGAAATTCAATTCAGAGCGTTCTTTTCGCCACATTGACTTAAGTTTGAGGCTGCGTAACCGGCTTGGGCCGACAACATTATTCTGCTCTGATTGTAGTTCAGGTTTTTTAAGCACTATTGGAGTTAACTATAACGGCGGTTGTGAGATATATGGTTTAATTTTGTACTTAACAAGTTTTCATGAAATATATAAATATTTGATACGTCCAGTTCAATTTGGAGGAAATAGGGTTAAGTTAAGTTACATGCCTAACGCAACATCGTTTTAATGAAATTTTCATAGTGAATACTAATGCACCAGAAAAACAAACTTTCTTCCTTTCGTTAAATTGATATTGAAACGAAAATTATTTAGTTTTTACAATTTTAGCAACCTAAAACAATGTTTTATTTATATTATTAGGAACTTCATTTTCTTTGATATACTGTAGAAGAAAACTTATTTTAAGGTTAGTTTAAGTATATTCACAAAAATCATACCATGGATCGGTTAATGACAAACGTATCAACCATAGTGGCGCTCCCTAGCCCGGTCCAGTGTTGGGTTCTACTTACCTAGTGTCATCTCTGTCGTGTCCCATGTATGGCAAATAGCTTCCTAAAAATTTAGCTGAGTCACTTGCTTATTTTTAACCTATCTTCGGTAACGACTTCACGAAAGCTTGCGAATGACAAATCCATATGATTTGCATCCGTTGGCGCCTTACTTTTAAATGTTAGGAGCGTAGGACGAGTTCTGCTACTGACATCACAGACTAGGCTAGCATTTTACAACTCAACTACTTAAGTGAGTTCGATCGGAACACTCTTAAAACGCTGAGAAGGTTAAGTCATGTTCACTTGTATATTCGGAAGCGACGTTCCAATCGAACACGTCTTAAATCTCGGTGATCCGGATGAAATCTTGGATTTTGAAATTTTTTCAATTTTAGTTGGTACCATTGCATTGGGTAACTGAGGTCTGCGATCTCAGAGTCCTTGTTTATCTTGAAGCGAAACACAGTCTACCGTCAGTCTGAGGACGAGGGTAAACTTAATTTTTCTGCATTTTCTTTCGGTCGACCTTCGGTATCATGTTGCGCTCCAGAACGCATTGTGGCCGGCAGCCTGACATGCTGTAGGGCTGACGGCCCCTGTCACCTGGAGGGCTGGTTGGACATCCATCTCAGGCTCTACGAGACCAACCTTTGTTGTCTCGCTCACCAGAGGCGTACGTGGGCCTCTCAGAGATCGCTGCTTCACCTACAAATTTTTTTCATGTCAGTGTCAGTTTCATTTGCCGTTTCAAGGCACGTATATGAGCATATTAGAGTTACCGTTATTTCTAGGAAAAATTGGTAAATATTGATAGCATTGTAGGCAGAGTATGTAAAAAAAGCAAATATCTGCTTTTTCATCTAGGGCAGCAGAATAAATATAAGAATATCATTTATATGTAATTTGTTACTTGAGTACTGTACAATTGGCATGGTTCTAAAAAAGATAACTGGTTCACAAAAAACATAATTTCATGGCCCGAGTTTCTTTAATATTTAAAACTTTATATTCAGCGCTTACCACACAGAATAGGAGCAGTAGAGTGAAAAACTGCCCTGCAGATTATTATGATCTATATTCGTTCGTTTTTTTTTTAATAATTTCCATAATGATTTAAACGGTGAAACCCTACAATAGTCTCAGTATTTGAGTTATTAGTGGACTATGATTTACGGTAAAGAATTACCCGTAATAATTGCTTTAGACTTTGACGATTTTAGTGGAAAAAATTGTGATACCTAATAGTTCCAGGAATTAAGTCGTCAAATTTTATTCTATAGGTAGGATTTGATTAAGATTTTGTTCTGGAAATTTAAATTAAATTGATCATAGATTTAAGTTGAGAATTTTTGAATTATAGTCAAGATTTCAGTCAAGATGGTTAACATTTCACTAGCGAGTTAAATTGCAATATATTGCGCTATTCTTTACAGTTCAGCTACTAAATGATGCATCATACTTGAAATCTCAGTTAGAAATGTTATATTTTGATGGTGATTTATGTTGTGAAATTTAATTTGTACCCAAGATTCAAATTGAGAAATTTTGAATTGCTCTCAATTTACGTCACTCGATAAATTCTGCTTCCTGCTGGAGCTTTGAATTGTAGTATTTTGCATTAAATTCAAAAGTGAACAACGCGAAATTTTGCACTTTATTCAAAAGTTGTGCTATAAAATTTACTTCACTGCGCTGTGGAGATAATTAGCTACTGTCTCTCTCTGATCGCTAACTGCGACCCCGCAAAAGATACTCCGCATCGTGACTCCACACACATTAGGTGATGTGTTAAACGTTACCTGGATTCCTCCGAAGACCCTAAAGGCACACAAGGTATGTTCAAGACTTAGTTCTTAATGCACAGAATTATTTGTAGCTTCTTTCTGGTCATAATAACTCACTTGTCTAATATTAATTGTAACTGTTGATGGCACCGTCGGATGCTGTCTACTTTAATATTGCAGAATACTTAGTTCAAACACCGCAATCAGCTCACTATTCTCGATACCCAACATGAATGAAAAAGACCATTTCTCTAGGTTTGTAAACGAGAGAGTAGAGAATCAATTTAGTTTCTGCATCGCTTGCCCCGATCTGAGCAATATTAGCTAATTTTTTACAGTTGGAGCAATTGTATCCTGTCTATGAATTATTCATGACGGGACTAACGACCAGTGAGACATCACCATGATTTGAAATTATGCGAAAATAGCGCAACAATGCTTGCTTGTGTTCATTTACCGTATTGGCCTGCAGGCGTTTAAGTCAGCTGTTAATGGTTTTTTGCTGGATTTCTTTTAGCAGCGTTTTGGGCTTCCCGGTGTTGCTTAAGATGCTTCATTTGGGTTGTATGACCTGTCCGTGGGAGCCCAAACGTGACGTTTTAATAATAATAATAATGAAAGCAATACAAAAGAATGTGAAAAAAATACACAAGAATCTGAGCCGTCTATCTGTGTTGACTCTGACACGTATTTGCACCCCAGAAAAATTTTGCACCCCAGAAAAATTGCTGCGCCTCACCCACCCGCCCCCTTCTGTTCGTCACATCCGATTGCATTTCTGGCGTCCCCTTCATTCTCATGCAGGCCGCCCTTCGTCCTCTGACCCAATTGCCGTTCTTCTACAAAATCCAATAAACTTCTTCAGTTCAATTTTACTCTTCAACCCCAATATAATTCATTAGTTTGTGACTTGCTGTAGTGCTGCCAATGGATATTCCTGTTTTCTTTGACAGGATTCCACGAATCAAAAAGGAAATTGTTATCGTTTTCAATTTTTGAACCTGATTTAGGGAATTTCATGGTGGACTGTACTGGCACTGGATCTGCTTCAGTATTTGGTTATTTTGATAAAACGTATTCTTCTACTGCATCTTGTGCATAAAAAAGAGCGGAGTTCACGATAGCAATTTTTTATCCATAACGTTACTGGGAACTATTGGCATCAGCCATCCTGCAGAACGACAGCTCTCAATACTTTCTTGTTTTTACAATGTCAGAAGAAAATACTGCTAGCAATGAACTCGTTTTTACATTGCAAGTTGATCGTTTATATTGAATGCCTATAGTTTACGTAAAAACTCAAGGTGAGTGGAGTTGAAGGATGATGCCTGGCAAATATACAGTGTAAGTAGGTAGGAGTATATATGGTTCCACCCCAAAAAAATTGCAACAAAAGGTTTCTTAACTGATTTGGATAGTACTAGGTGTCTATTATCGCATATTAAAAATCTTAAGTAATCCGACTTCCGGAAAATGATTATTTTCAAGATGGCCGCC
>LQNS02278140.1:9468236-9479275 GCA_001587735.2 Parhyale hawaiensis | reverse complement strand
TCCCATAGAGCGTGACAGGAAAGATATAAATATATAAATAAATAAATAAATAAATAAATAAATAAATAAATAAATAAATAAATAAATAAATAAATAAATAAATAAATAAATAAAAACACGACGTGAATTATTATATAGTAGATAGATGGTAGAACATATGCTAGAGCAGCGTTGTTGAAACATCTTCGTCTTTTGTACGCTTTATAACCATCCCTACTGTTACGTACCCCCTCCCTGCGTTCACATTGGCTGACTCAACTCATTTTATCTAATCTAATACTGACAATGACCGTCGTGTGTTTATATATAAATATATAGAGGAGGTTTTTTGAAAGTCTTCTGGGTTTTCTCATTTATTTGACCCCAAGCTTTCGAGCTATTGCGCATAGCCCGTCTTCAGGGGAACGAAACTTCAAATTTTGTCAGCAGCACGAAGTTGCAAAGTTAGAGAAGTTGTATCCTAGCTACCAAGCTCCTATTCTAGCAAAGTTCTGGAGTTTAGAGCCTTTGACCATTCTGAGCTGCAGGCCTAGCATGCACGTATAAATTAAACTATCTTTTTATATAAGCAACTAATCATCAGCAAACAAAGCAGGCATCCAGTGCATAATATGTCAACAGTTGAAAAAGTTTATCTTGGTAGAATATAGTTGTATCATTCTCTGAAACAGTCGAGTTTGGTCGTGAATGGTGTTTCTTACGGTTCACTCTGGTAGATCATGGTTGTACAGCTAAAACCTTAATGGTTGTAATTGGGTATGTATGGTTGGCAATATGGTGGAAGTTTGTGACATATCTCGACCATAATGCACTCCATTATTCGTTCAATATGGAGGATATTTCGATAATAAACAACCAAAGATCTCGACCACAATCATGTAGTAGTTGCATACATAATTTCTGACTGGGTTCTGTAACTTTCATGAAAATCCGTTTAAAACTTTTTAAACTAGAGCACTTTGAGAGTGCATACCTCCACCAAGTAAGGCAACGGTAACGAAAAATTCAGATTGGCTCTGAAACCATGATTTCATTTATATCAACTCCAAAATCTAATCATTTGTGCATTTTAGCAGTATTAACAGTTTCTGCGATATTTTTGAAGATCTTTTCTTAACTGTTTTTGAGTTATGCTGCTAGTACAAACATTATGACAAACATAAGTCAAACATACAAACGAACCAACCAATCTGCACCAAAATTGAATCATTTATATCTTTTAACATTACTAACAACTCCTGCAAATTTCATAAAGATCCGCTCGAAACTTTTGGAGATATTGCGTAACAAGCATTATGACACATAAGTAAAACATAGAAACGAATCAGCCGATCTGCACAAAAATTATTCATTCATGTCTTTCAACATTACTAATAATTCCTGTAAGTTTCATAAAGATTCGCTCAAAACTTTTTGAGTTATTGCGCAAACAAACATAAAATCAAACACAGAAACGTACGAACGAACAAACATCATCACAACAATTTGGCCATTTACTCTTTATGATATACCTAACAACTCATGTGAATTTCATTAAAATCTACCCATAAATTTTTGAGTTATGGCTTTGAGAAAACAAATAAACAAACGGATGGACGGATCTTCATCAAAAGTTAATAATCTGTTCTTCTTAACATACCCAACAATCCCTGTAAATTTCATCAAAATCCATCCATAAATTTTTTAGTTATCTTGGTGACAGAGAGACAAACAAACAGACAAGCCGACAAATAGACAGAAAAACCCGACGTAAACATAACTTCCTTGGCGGAGGTAATTATGCTAGTAACAAACATTCTGCCAAACATTAGTCAAACACACAGACAGACTGAACATTAACAAAATTTAATCATTTATGTCGTTTAACATTAGATTAGATAGGCGGCAGTAGACGAACCAACAGGTCCATTCTCACAGTGACGCTGATACATACGCCCCGGCGCTATTGCCGTTATGTCAAAAGGAAATAGAGAACTCAGAAAGAAAGAAGAAAAAAAAGATGGGGGGGGAAGAATCACAGTCAACGATCATACAAGCACCGAAGCATGATCAATAGCTTCGAATATGCGGAGCTAAGAGACGTCTATTAACAATTCCTGTGAATTTCATGAAGATCCGTCATTAAAATTTTGAGATATTTTGCCAACAAGTATAAAATCAAGAACAGAGATAAACCAACGAACAGATTAGCAGAAAAATTTGGACATTTACTCATAGTGATATGCCCAACAGCTCATGTAAATTTCAGAAAAACCAGTCCGTAACTTTTTGAGTTGCGGTACTAAGAAAAACATAAGCAGACAAACAAACAAACGGCAGAATGGATCTCCACCAAGAGTTGAATCATCTGTTACTGCTAACATGCCTAACAATCCCTGTATATTTCGTCAAAATCATTCCATAACATTTTGAGCTATCTTGGTGATAGACAAACAAACAAGCAGAATAATCGACAAAAAAAACAGCCAGACAAACAAACACGACAAAAACATAACCTTCTTGGCGTAAGTAATGACCTGACACAAGTAGGTATAATATTTTGGTAAGTGAACGTGTGTACACATTTATTGAAGGTTCGAATTTCTGGTGACCGTAAGTTTTTTCAAGTATTTCCTAAATAAAAGAAAATCACAATCCACTGGTGGCTGAAAAGTTTTGAGGCGAAAGTTTTCTATTTCTTATAGAACACCAGCGATCGTCCAAGTGCCGCTGGAGATCCGTTCCATATATCCTTATTTCTATGATAACAGCTAAATGAGGATTCTAGAGATAAATAGAATCGTTAATTTTCTCGTATACGGTACACACTGTTCTGAATTAAAAGTAAATTCTGCAATTTTGCCTACCGATCGTATGTAAACTCTTTTCACAATGATTTTTATAACTTCTTTAGACTGCGGTAATAGCAGCTAGGTGCCGTCAACGCCTATTCCTATCTACTTTTGCGAAAAGCTCGTTAGTTTTCCTCACATCCAAAATAACATGGTTTCGAATTAAATTTTTTGAACTTGTGTCTAGGGAACGCACGTACAGGTCGCCGATCTACGTAGATGGAGCCTCCTCCAGCGAAATTAGGTGCGCTGAACAGCCCAGCATTGCCGCCACTTCACGGCACATCCTTCCTCTAGTTGTGTATTCCTTGCTTAAATTAAGCCCATTATAGGAACGCTTAACGGACGCAATACACTGGACTGCAGGTCGTAATTCTCCGAGCTTTTGCGCCAGCTCTCAACTGCATTGCACCGCCCTAACAGGCAATTCCTAAGTTTACGTAAATTTTTCTTCTCAGAAGAATTAGCCTTCCGAGGGCTATCCTTTCACTGTACTTTTACCAGCTGAAATGCGCGTCAGAGGAGCTTTATTTAGTTTATAGAGGAACAGAGCAACCAGGGGGTGATATCTTGCAGCTACAATTGAGAAACATCGCTACTGATTTCCTGAGAGTTTATCTTTCTTCTCTCCTGTGATCTTTGCAAGAGCTGATGACCAAGCATTCGTCTTTAACTTCCCTTTTGCTACATGCAGCGACTGAGACAGATACAGCGTGTACAAATTGCAACAGCATAGGGCGCTCGTACTGTAATACTATAGTTACGACTGAGTAATGGTATATAATTTTCTTGTGTTCTTTACTACTAGGAAAGGAGATGCACGCTCACTTGCTTAAAAGAAACTTCCACTCGGCCGCTTGCAGAGTGATGCCCTATTAGGGTTCATATGATTACAAATACTATCAGGTTAAAGACAGGATTTTTTCCAACTAATACTGTTGATTGCGAACGTAAGCTAAAAGTGAACAATTAACCAGACGTTTTGGATTGCAAAACAAAATATTTACTTCCAAATTGGTCTTCAATGGATGTTGCTGTATGATTCTAGTATTCTTATTACTGTTCCTAAAGGTCTAAAGGTTACCAGAGAGGAACTATGTTGGCTCATGGAACAGAAGCACAAAACCAGAGAGGAACTATGTTGGCTCGTGGAACAGAAGCACAAAACAAGAGAGGAACTATGTTGGCTCATGGAACAGAAGCACAAAACCAGAGAGGAACTATGTTGGCTCATGGAACAGAAGCACAAAACCAGAGAGGAACTATGTTGGCTCATGGAACAGAAGCACAAAACCAGAGAGGAACTATGTTGGTGCTGGTATTCATGCTATTGAATGGGCACTATTCGTTAACGAGTTCTTCACCCTATGACTGTTCCTATACGATTAGAATAAGATCTTTTAGATATTGCAGACAGTGAGAGTGTTCTTGATATGACTTTAATTTTCAAGCAAATATGGCAGTGCTAACGAGTTCCAGTCGGTAGAAGGGCGATTATCATGGTAGTACTGCAACGCCAGAGGAACCTGGTTTCGGACGTGCCCTGATTTCCAGTATACACCTCACCTTTACGCTCACTCGCATGCAAGTGTCATACAACATCGTCTCATTTCTCTCATTTTTATTCAATTACGTTAATGTCCCAGCGATTGACAACTAAAAAAGTGTGTTTAATTTGGACAAATGTGGCCAGATCTTTTCATCGTGACTTTATCTAATCTATCTTTTTTCTCGGAGAATATATAAATTCCGATACTATCATGATGAATATGCATAATATGAAGCGAGTAAGCTTAAGTCTGAAGAGGAAATCAACATTTCTGCATAATTATTAACGGTTCACAGACTTTCATTACATTACCAATGATATTCTTCACTAGTAAATGCATTTATCATAAGATTGGAATGATACTGTTCATGGAAGCTATAAGACGTTATGTAATGAAATTATTTCAAAATAAATATGTTGCTTATGATGGTGATGGGATAATACAAATCTCAAATGTCTTGGCAATACTGCAGGTACAATATCATCATACTTCACCACATAGTTTGTCAAAATAAATGTATGATTGTGTCATCACACGTAAATTTGAAAATATTTATATACACAGTATATGAATACTGTGTATCACAAATTTCAGGGCAGTTTTTCATGGAGAGACAAAACATACGCGCTCAGCTTCGAAATAAACTGAAATTACAATGAAGCGTTCGTTAAGCATGCAATAATACAAGCTAGGGGAGTACGCAAAGTTTTTAGCATAGTTTATGAGAAGCGTTGATGCATCGTAAATCCTAGGATTGTTTTGCAACTACAACCTTTTGTGAGTTTATATTCCTCCTAAATTTTCATATGCTAGCGTGTATTTTATTTTATGCAGATATTTGAATAAGCATTGGTCAGGAATTCAGTGAAAAATGGAGAAAACAGAAATTCTAGCAGTCACTAAATGCCTTTATTTGAAAATTACGATTCCCCGAGAAATTCACAGTAACATGTTGAGAACATTAACAGAGAGTGCCAGGCATGTTCAAGAGAGCAATCCTCTGCCATCAAGACAATGCAGCAGCCCACACCTCAGTGGTAGCCATGCCAACACTTGTTTCCAATCCACCTTATTTACCAGACCTGTCCTCCTCCGCCTTCCATAGTTTTCCTTAACTGAAAAGAGCTTTGGCTATTCGCCCTTTTGCCAGTGATGATGACGTTATAGCTGCTGTCGAGGTTTCTTGAGTCCTAAGCAAAAGAGTTCTTCTACACCCGGATAAAAGCGCTTCAGCGCCGTTGGAACAAGCATTCAACCCAAGAATTAGGCTATGCTGCAAATGATATTATCAAAAATCCCTTATCTCTTCTAATTTTTCTGGTGCATAAAACTTGTCATACACCCTTCGTATATATCTATTTCCTCCATTTGTTGTATCTCACGTTCTTACTGGTAACTCATAGTTCTCGGCTCAGTTGATAATGCATTTTGCTACTCATAGCAGGGGTTTTCGCAAGTACCTCTGCAATTTTTACTTCATCTTGGTTTGAAAGCATTCTCTATTCAACGTAGAAGCCTCTCGTTAGATCATTACGCTAGAAAAATCCACTATAGTGATACTCCATTTCCGTGTAGTCATGAGCTGGGGGTCAAGACAATAGCCTCGCCAACATAGCGAAACTTTATACCCAGAAATGAAAGAGCGAGTAAGTAAGACTTCGTAGCTCAGGGCAACGAGGTAACGATGCGGCGCTATGACGTGCCTCTCAGGGATGCCTCAACTCCTGGCTATGTTCATGTTACGAGGCTTGTTCTGGAGGAGCTCCAACTGAGGCTTTTCGAAGGTCTCTTTGTTTGAGTAGAATGAGGGCTATAACAGTAGGAAAGAGCGGGCATCGCAAGTAAAAGCCGAAACTTGCAGTCAAGAGGAAGGGAGGGAGGTGAAGGAGATGTGCTTCATTGCAGCATTTAAGAATAGAATTGTGTCTTTTTTCATTGCAATACTGATTTGAAATCTCGGGGGATGAGAGAGAAGCTGAGGGCTTTCTTCTTCCCTGAGGATAAAGGTATCTGCAGTGAGTGCTCGCTGGCCCAGCAGCGTAGAGCGAGGAAGAACAGCATAACATAAGACTTTACAGTTACGTGTTTTTCTTTTTGTTATGGTCGGTTTGCAGAGCAATGCTACTGGAAAACTCTATGATATAAGGTCGAAGTTATAGGTAAGGAATTGTTGTTGCACTTACCCGCACATATCTCGATAAAAAGACAATGTTGTAATGTACTAAAATTCACTTAAACTCGTGGCATCTACATACTGTAAGTGACCCTTTGGGCATTTCATATGCTCAGTAGCGAGATATTTGCTTGCTGAGATTGCATCCTGGAGTTCGTGTGTATGTTAAATCGCCAGGCACATTGTGTGGGGTCACTGACCTAACCAGAAATGAAGGGGATCAGGGGGTCGCAGGTCTCCCAAGCGTCCTCCGTTCCTGACGCCATAGCAATAACTGTAGCCGTCCGATCTTTTGGGCCTTAGTGGAGGTCTGTCTGCAGCACGAAGTATTGCATGTGGTTTTCTAAGTTAAGGCGTGCGGCTGATTTCACTTTACCATTACCGTGACCTAGTACCAGCAGCTAAGGTACTATATGAAGTGTCTTTACAATTATATTCAAATATCTACATTGAGGATAGTAATTGCGTATCACTGGGTCTCATGGAGCTACGTGCTTCCAATATATCCGGAGAATATTTTATTCTTACAGGTGAAAAGGCTAGAATACGTTGATTGCTTTTCATAGTTAAAGTCGATACGGTAATTATCTGTGCTTTGATACTTCTAGTGGCTGAGTGCTGAAGCTTGCTGTTGTTTTCTAAGTCAGAGGAGAAAATCGTGTCGTGCTGCGATGTCGCGTCAGTATTTCTCTTTCAATCAGAGTTCGGCTAGGTACTGTATGTCACTAGGGTGTGACACTCTTCTGACGGCCCTAACTTCAGTGCATATCTGGGAGGACCCTCACAGCATCTCTATTTTTCTCTCTTTTCGCCCGTCCTTTGCCTACCTCCCTCCAATACTACGTCCCCCCCCCCCCCAGGACCCCCTTCCGGCATTAGTTCGCAGTAAGGCGATAAGACAACAACCAGGGGAGTACTGGTATGCTTAGAAGAAAGACGGTGTGTGTGTGGAGGGGGGGGGGGGCGGTGCAGTTGTCATGAACCTTCTGCCTATGATGCGATAGCTGTATAGCAAGAACTAGTGCATGCAAGATTCCTTTTTTGGGTGAGCGGGCAAGGTGGATTTTTCAACCTCCAGTCATTTACGTGGGTAACTAACATGCGAAACTTATGTGGTCATTGGTGCTAGTGCAGCTGGATGCTAAAGTTTAATAATAATAATTTCAACGCTATTTTACATCATTTGGAAAACAACAATTTATTTCAGTATAAAAAGAACGATGCAGTTCTAGTCACTATAGGCAGATTTAAAAGTTCGTTATTAAGAACTATTGTCTAAACCCTTGGGTTACAATTTTGTTGCTTCTATGAGACGCATGCACCTCTAAATGGTAACCATTGTTCTAGAGTAACCCACTATATAATGGAAATCTTCGGCAGCTCTTAATAACTGCAAGACCCCAGTTACGAGTTGACTCCCTCTGCCAGTTTTCTGCTCTAGGAATGTAACTCTAGCGACTATGATCTCGATTCCGATTCCCGATCGCTAAGCAATAAAAATGAAATTTGGTAAGTGATCATTACACTCATGACTGCATTACGACGAAATTTCGCCTGGATGTGTCAAGATATGCTGTTTGCTGAGTAGCTGTAACGTGCAGGTGCCATACAGCATGGACGCTCTCAGGCCGTACATTGCACTTCCTAATAACTCATTCGGTTCGGTTTCTACCATTTGAATGTACAATGAATTAAAAAATACGAGAATATTCCTACACTTCTTCTTATGAACCGACACACTCTTAATTTCTTCTTACATTCACCTAATCTCCGTGAAATGCTTCGGTAAACTCAGGCATGTATCACCCAGAGCTTGGCTACGCCTTTTGCGGTCTTTCGTTTTCCTGCGCACATATTTTGGAAAATTTGCCACCAGAAGGTCTTCGATTGTCTTTACATCGAAATTTTTAGCGGTGACTTTTTCCACTCTTCTAACTGTGAGAAAGACGGCGAAGGGAGCTGGCGGCCTTGCACTTCAGTTAAAGAAACCAAATTATATAATTTTCATAATAACTAAAAGTGCCACAGGCCGCTGACATTAAAATTTTGCGTTAACCATTTGTCGTAAAACCATCAGAAAAGACTCTAGGGCGGGCAGAGCTAAAAGAAGGAAACTGAAAACACCTGCGATCAGCCCTGGTGCAACCACATTAAACCAGAACCAGTTCTGCCTCACAAGAGCTGTTTTCGTCATATTCATGGCCTATCATTGCATACAGTCTTGGTAAAATTTAGCACCACGGAAATCTAAAACCAGTTCTACATCACATTAGCCGTGTATTTTCATTTATGGCTCACCACTGTGAACTGGTTTTGCATATTCACGCATCACATAAAATCAGACAAAGTTCTGCAGCCCAAACGTTGCATTCCTTTTCACCTGAAGTTCACCTTTCTGAACTATTGTGTCAAACTGACGCAGTAGGCAAAATCAGACAGAGTCCTACAGCCCAATACCTGCATTTCTCCATACCTGCAGCTTTAAGTTACGAACTGCGACACTTCGCTCGATCATTCCCGCGCTGTCAAAAAAGAAAGATGCGCTCGGGCGAAGTGGCGGCCGCTCCGTCGCAACCTGCCAGAGGCAGCCAAAGTTTTTTTTTGATAGGTAAAAGTAACAGAAAATGAATGGCCAGGCGTTGCTGCGGTCTGCGGCACACTTTAGCACTTTTGACACACACGAAAATCCAGCATTTATTTGAAATATTGCAACAATCGCATTACTAGGATATGTTTCATCTGGGCGGAAGTGTGCTGGGCAGATTGGAAGCTCTTTGACTGCGATACGCGGCACGATTTAGTACTTTTGTTGTATTGGGAAAAGCTGCGTGTACTTCAATTTTTGTAATCATATATACCTACAGTACTGCATATCCAGATTTATTGTCATCTGAATAGTAAGCTGTAGTTGGTGAACGCATTTCGTTTATGCTGAAACTGTGGCTAACGCAGTATGTAGACACGTGCTGTGGCAAAAATTCGAACATTTAAATTTGGCATCCTTACTTCGTTTAACATGCCAGCTCATCCAAAGAGCCATCAGGCACACCATCATTTAAAGATGGTGACTAAATTAAACCTTTAATTGAGAATAACCCTTAATGCACAACCTGAGAATTAGTAGAAAGCCTCAACATATCAAAATTCGCGGTTCGTGTGTCCCTGGTTAAAGTAAAGCTTGGGTTCACAAATCACTCCGATGTTTGGGTGCCACAAGACTTAAGTGAGAAGATCCTGGTGTCCCATGACCATCTGTGACTTGCTTTACAAACGGAATGAAAACGCATCTTTTTTATTAAGTAAATTGTAACAGGAGTTGCGAAATAGATTGCTTACCGAAATGTTTAGAGAAAACTATTCTAGAGTGAGCCTCATAAGCCTCTCTCAACTACTTACAAGAAATACCTACTGCTCATAACTGCATAATTTAAATGCAGCAGTTCAAGAAAAACGTCCAGAATTGGCCAACAGGAAAGGTATTGTTTTCCATCAGGATAATGCAAGGCCACATATTTCTTTGGAAATTAGACAAAAATGTCTGGAACTTGGTATGGATGTCTTACGTCACCCGTCATAGTCACCAGATATTACTCTAGAGTTTCCACTCTTCAGGTCTTTGCAGAATAGTCTAACTGGCAAAAATTCCAATTCCTTGGATGCCGGAGAGCGATACCTTAATCAATTATTTCAATTGAGACTGCCGCGACTCTGCAGATGAAGGGGGTATTCAAGTTATAGGAGAGGTTGAAACGCATTGTGCAACATGCAAAATGGTTCATATAATGGTTGATTAACAATGTGATATCTTATGTTTGTCGACTTTCTTCTTTCCTTTCAAAAATCAGCTCGAACTCTCCGAATAACCTAAGGATTGAGACGTGAAGTGATATGTAGAAGCTAAAAGTAATAAACAAAAGAGTGTTCTCCGAAACCAACAGCCTGCAGCACTGCACAACCTCAGCGACAATACTCTGACAGGAACTGAGGGTCCCCCGTCAGACATTGTCTTAGGCTTAGGGACACAGATACTAATTTGTCGTCTATACGCTTTCGCTCGTCTACAGCTGGATGTCTGGATGTGAAAGAAAAAAAAACGTGAATCTTAAGACTGAGCGCAATTCAAGGAAACGGGAAATTGTGAAGGAAGAGGAAAACAAGGTAAAGATTTTGAATAGATACGTAATAAGGAAGAAAGACCATTGGACAAGAAAGAGGAGTGTCCCAAGGACGCTATAAAGACTTAGGCTCCGTTCGCACATGTACCACACCACACCACGCCACACCACACCACGCAACGCCACACAACACGCGTTTAAGGGTCGTTTGCACATGTACTACACCACGCAACACGCTAGTGCCCAGAACTTTGCAGCCACAGTTGTTCTGAATGGAAAATTTACTAAACGTGATCATGTCACCCCACTGTTAGAAAAGCTCCAGTGGCCACGAATCAGCACAAAATTGAAGATAGATGAAGCCCAATAC
>LQNS02278140.1:9376201-9403604 GCA_001587735.2 Parhyale hawaiensis | reverse complement strand
CGGGCGTCATAGAGCAGCTATAGCTGCTCGTCAGGGTCTACCTCGTCCTTATTTAGACCAGGTGCCCGAGGCAGGTAGTGCCCGATAGCGGCCGGACCGTCAAGCAGGTGTGTAAACCCAGATTAATTTTATTCATACCAGACTGTTCTACTTTGCTATCAGGGTTATGCGTTTTATCTTACTACTACGGGAAAGCCTTTCTAGCGAGGCAGTANAGTACTACTCTTAGACGAATCAAAATAATGGAAGATTTTGACTTGTGCTAACTCAAAACCTGCGCTTGATTCTAAATATCACTACAGTCGCTGGTGAATGCTACAATATCCTCTCGATAACCATCCTGCTCCATTAACTACATTAATCTAAGAAATCCTAGATATCTCATAGTATTTTTCCATAGAAAAAATTGGAATTCTTCAAAGATATCACAGAGACTAAAACATGACCTGCTAGCTTGCAAGCACCAGCTGTTACAGCTAGACATCTCCAGAAAAACGAAAAAGAGGATGTACAGGCAACAGTAGTGTGTGTCCTCAATGTCTGTTGAGGGAGAAGAAAAGTTGCATGCAAGGTTTAACTACTTAAATGTTACCTCACGCGCATCTACGGCTCCTCCCTCTTTGCCTGCCGAAATGCTGTGGCGTCATCTGGTCTCCAGACTCCTTATTTTCACATTCGATTGAATATTTTACGGTATTTGTCATACAAAGTTCAACCAAATATGACAGTCGATTAAAGAAATGATTTAAATTTTCTTGTTGTTCTGATAGCACCGTACATAATCTTACTACAGCCTGTCATGGGTGATTGTTTACCCCTGTATTTTTGCGAAAATTTTCTCTATACTGTACAGTTTTGGCCCCATTTTTTCACAGCCACGGTAGCTGCATGCTTCCGTTCTCACCTCTAACACCATGTATCGCTCGCTGGTTCGATACTCCGCCAGACAATCGAGCTCTTTGCAGATCTTGGTGTGCTGACTCGGCAAGTTGTGTGTGCATGCTCAGCGCTGTGGCAGAACTGCCTTCCTCAGAGATGGGGGGGGGGGGGGGGGGTCTCGGGTCATTTGTTCCTTCGGTCAAATTTACGCCATAGTTCTTGGTGACCCGAGGGCGACTGCGACTCGACTACACTTACTCATCTGGGGCCGCAGCACAAACCAGTGCATGTGGGTTTCCCAGGTGAGGGTGTAGTCTAAGTTGACTTTACCTTTACCTTTGCCATAATCAAATAGGTGCAGAAGCAAGAAATAGGACTTTGAGATAAAAAGTGTAACACGTATGCTAGTGTGCATCCACACTAAATGAACCACGTATGGCAGTAACAAGTCGGGAAAGAAGAGGATGAAAATGAACGAAGCATCAGTAGTAGGGGTATAGAAATGGGAATGAAGGGGAGTGGGCATGAAAGAAAGCTATCCCGAAGGCCTAACTGTGGAAATGATAGCAAAATAGAAAAATTTAACAAGGTCTCCCAGAGGACGCGACTCTCCAGCTGTCAACTCAGTTATCTCAAATGAGGTAAGTCAAACGCATGTCTACAAACAGGAACTAATTTGTTTGGTACATTCGTCAAAGAGGTTTAGTTTTTCCCGCGTGACTGTCTCTTTGTCTGTCACCAAGATCATTCAAAAAGTTAAAGGACGGATTTTCCTGAAACTTACAAGGATTGTTAGGTATGGTAGAAGGAAAAGGTGATTAACCTTTGGTGAAGATCCATTTAACTGTTTGTTTGTCTATATTGTTTTTCTTGGCAACACAACTCAAAAACTTATAAACAGATCTTCATAAATGTATAAGATACAGTATAAATGATATGAGGAAGAAATATTTAAAGTTTGTGACAATCTGGTGTTCGTGTGTCTCTATGTTGAATTTTGTTCATGTCAAGAACGTAACCCAAACAACTATGAATGGATCTTCATGAAATTAGCAGGAACTGTTGTGATGTTCAGATGTACAAATGAGCGGACTTTTGTGTTAATCCGTTCTCCTGTGTTTGTGTACAATATGTATGTCTTCACGTTCATCATAAAATAACTGAAAAAGTTACGAACAGACCTTCAGTTTAATCACGAGAACGGTTATGAATGTTATGAGACACAAATGAACATATTTTGGTGATGATCAAAGAGAAATCCTGCATTCAGGATCATAGTTAGGTTTTCATTAACACTGCGTTAGCCTACTTGGCCGAGATGTGCTCCCTCAGAGGGCTGCTCTAGTTACTGCATGTCAGATATTTTAAGTTTAAGAGGCAGTTAGGCATGTCTTAGGCATAGCTAGGCATTGGCCAGCTGCCCGGCATATGAAGCTGCATACGACTCACTTTAAATGAGGCTGGAGCACAACTGCAAGGAGGTCATGTAAGTTTTGTGTCAAAAATGAAGCTCTAAAACAATTATTTTGGCCATACTGATCCGCGAAATAGCCGAGGGCAGCTGCGGTGAGTTTACCTTGTAAACTCTCAATTTATCAATTTTGCGTCTATCTTACTGTCTTTAGAATCTATATAATATTGAATATTCGCCGCTGTCCTAGTTACAGAATAAACGAAAACAGTCTATTATAGGCACCACCAATATTCTCGAAATTTAACAAACACAAGTTAGTTGATAAGGGTTTTCAGATGACGTGTTGCAATGACATGCGCAGAAATATCATAAAATGGTCAAGCGTTGCGGTAACCTGTCACGTAGTTCAACTATGGTATCCATGGTTTAAATGTGTACTTTAACCATGGTTGTGTCCATCTTTAGCTCAAACTCAGTCGTAATTTTGTCGTGTGATTTCTTCCGCGAAGATTCCAGTCATTCCAGTGCTAATGCCGAGGGTCACAAATGTGTTTCCACATAATGCGACATGGAAGGAAAAACATGTATGTTCTATATATCAGTCTTGAAAAGCCTAAGTATTTGCTGATGCTGACATATTGAATAAACAAAATACCTTGCTAAATCTATCCCAACATCTTTCATAAATTTCACTAATGGAAAATGTAACTCTGGAAAAAAGTAAGCAATCGATGGTAATACGGTTTTAAGCACATGCTTACTGATAAACTGTATAGAGTTCGTGCATTAGAAGGTTCAATTCAAGCAGTGCTCGACTCCATCGTGACCAAGCTGAAAAGCATTAAGGTTCAGTTCACTTTGCTATCACCAGCTTGTTGTTACATCTACCATTACTAGTTGAGCCTTTGCAAAACATAACTGAACCCAGTGGGCATCAAAAGCGAAATGGGCAATTAATTTGATTGAAAAACAGGCGCTTCAAAGAACTGTGACAATAGGTTGTATGACTAATTTTATGTTCCCCTTTCGTACATGTGCCTATAGGTGTGACGTCCTCAGCGGCTTCAAGAGTCAAGTTGGAAGTCCGTATTGAGAGAAAAAAGTGAAACTAGAAAAAATCCGGGCAAGCAGTAACAGCTGATATGACTTATTTCTTGTTTCCCTGTTTCCTTTACGCGTGGATCTGCCAATAGGAGCAGACTACGCATCGCTAAGTCCTCAGCGGCATCAAGAGCCAAGTTGGAGGTTCATTTTGAGGGAAAAAAATTGGAGCTGGAAAGAATTCTGGCAAGCAGGCAAAGGTCATATGAATGAGGAGTTTTTGCTGCGGCCCAGAACAAAGCGCGCAGCCCTGCATGAAGGCTAGTCTTGGAGCGACGCGTTTGGGGCTTTTGCGAGCTTGTCGAGAACAGGATGGATCGCTCGTCAAAAAAAAAAAAAAGAAATGCCCAGAGTCTGAGCATAAGAAATCGAGGAGCCTGCCCTGTCATTCAATAACAAAAGAACTAGAAAATAAGCGCTTCTGGGCTGGAGTGGTTGGAAAGGAGGAGAAAAAAAAATATCCCCTTGTAAGCGCCCATTATAGATGCCGCCTTCAGTACAGTCGAGAGGCTCGTCAGATTTACGACATCTCTATGAAGATCAGCTTTTCGCTAACTTAATTCAAGGCTTCGCAAAGGTTAAGGAAATGCTGTGCTGTCTATTATAAGTTTTTGTTAACATACTTTGCTCCGCGTGCGTAACTCAGGGGTTCACAAAGGTTAAAGAAATGCCGTGCTGCATAACATGAACTATTTTACGGTATCATACTAACTTCTTTAGTTTTAGGGTAACTCAGGAGTCATCGAAAGTTAATGATAGTTTAGTTTTTGAAATACCGAGCTGTATTTGACGAAAAATTGCACTAATTCTAGCCCAAAATGCATATTGCTGAGAAATTTAGGCATATCACTGGCGGGAATAGAAATTCCTGAGGAAGCAGTGTGATTTAATCGTTATTCAGTGTAAAACAACTAGAGCAATTCTGATCATTAAAACAATAAGATCAATGGAATGTCCGCAACCTACTACCGTGTTATAATGTTTCCCCATGGAAGTGCACGATATTGATGATACTTAGCTAATCTGAAACTGCAATAATATTAACAACGATGAATAACACCGACAGCAGAATCAATTCAAAAAATCTCAATAACAGTAAGAGAGTCGAACATTAGTGTCAGAAGATTAAGCTCAAACTATATCAGCAACAAGAACTCGGTACCTCCACTCATATGAATATTTTTTCTTGTTTGTATATTTTTTCATTTATTTTTTTCAATAGAGTGCTCGCTCTGTCAAAAATGACAGCGATGAAATTGTGATGACCCTTCTTCGTTGATCATAGTTTCGTCACCGACATGCTTCTGAAAGATATGCTACAACTGCCAACTCAAATTGTCTTAAGAGATGAGTATTCTCTGTTCTAATGCATCTGAACAGCGTACTCTGACATGCGAAAAAAATAAGTTTTATTAACTAGCAGTAAAGTATCACCGCATTTGATTAATTTCTTGCTGTTTATCCTATATACGACGTGATACAACTTCAGTGCATCGAAATTTTTACACCCAAGCAAATACTGCTTCATCAAAGGAAGCAAGCTGGAAGCTGCGTCTACTGAACCTTGAAAAATCGCATTTACTGTGTTTCGTTGATCACTTACTCAGTTTGGGCTTCGCAAACTGAGAGCAAGTATAGTTTCGCAGTGTAGAGAGAGTAACGAAAATCAAACACCATGGCAGTGCTAAGAGAAGCAATGAATATTTGCATTATTTGCATATCGATGTTGGTTGAGCAGAAAGTGCATTTAAATATAACATTATCATAATACCTTTGCCATCATCTGCAACCTAGCCTATTTTCCACCCATCAGTTTTCAACGAAGCACGACAGGATGGCCATATTCTCCAACCAAACCTAATTTTCGTCTTTCCTAGAGCGTGAAAGAAAATGAACAGATAAATAAACAAATATGTAAAGAAATAAACAGATAAATTCGCATCGGCCTTTTTTTATCATGTAGATTCTTTCTTTCTCCAATTTTTTATTTTTATCGTAATTTTTTCTTTTTCGGCTTTCTTTCTTTCCCTACAGTAAAGGAGAGCATCTCGTGATGTCTAGTAGAGATAGTAAGACACCGTTCTGGTTTATATCCATGTAGTGCAAAAATGGTAATGTTAAGAGTCTTTGGTGCATATTCTGCTCGTAAAGAATTTTGATGGAATCTCATCAGCCGCTTCATTGAAGCTCAACCTCGTCTTCCATTATGCTGATAATTAAGCAAGTCTCTCCCTAAGTGAAGTTCTTTATGGCAGCTATAGCAAGACTTGCTCGGCGGTGCAACAGGGGAGGGTTCTTTCATCTTCGGAAGTTACGAGAACTGCCTCTCAGTGTTTCTTCACCTTTCCGAAAAGGAAACACAGTTCTTGTATTAAAAGTTTACCATATTCTTTGGGAGAGATATTATTGAGCATCATATTTCTTCTAGAATTAGAACGTATAAACCTTGACACTTTCGGAGAAAGACACAACGCCTTCGTTAAAAAACAGTTTGATTCGTGGAGATCCTGTCAGCAGCGAATACTCACCTCTTTATAGCCTCCCTTGTCATATATGTAGGTATTCACCACTGATGAGTAGTTTCAAGTGCCTTCGCCAAAAAATAGAAAATGTTCATTGTGTTCTAAAACATTTTTCAATAGATGTCTACTATAGCGCTATAATGTTCAGGACTACACTGTATTATTTAGCATGCTATTCTTTAAAGTTTCGTCCTAAGTTTCAGGAACGCATAGCCTCAAAACATAGTTTAATATAATTTGGAGGAATAAAAGTGTTAATAAAGTATTTTGAATATACTAAAGTCAATGTAATATGATAGAGCTATCTATATTGAATACATAGTGATCCGTAATTAGCGCAGAAGTAACGCCTGGAGTATTATATGATGCCAGCTAACAGAGGAATAGAGACGGCAAATTCTTGTTGTAATTCTTCTTGGAGCTTTTGTTACCTTTTCGTACAAATGGTGAGTACAGTTATCGTAAATAGTCATCAGTGATAACGGAGCTTCGTACAGTTTTTAGATTTAAAAATGAATTAAAATAAAAACGCCTAAAAATCACATGAATCAAGCGCTTTCTTATATTTTATCAAATGTACTCGATGAACAGTTTTGCCTATAATTAAATACGAATGCAATGGAAGCTTCTACTATGCTACGATTAAAACTTTGTGTCTAAAATTTCAAAATTGATCAATCGTTGTCGTGAGTAGTACGGCAACGATAATGCAGTTGGTCAGAGAATTGCATTTAATATTTTGCATTTTTTAAAATCTACCAAGGATTTACATTGTTGTTATGATTTCGTTCAATACATATATGGATATTCGTACCACATCATACAATTCAGTCATCTAGTCTCGCTCTTCACAATACTCGATCAAGAAAGCAATCGCACAAAAAATATTTTCTTGTAGTGGTGCATTAATAGTTTTGGTCAGAATTTCCAATTTACAAAGAGCCTTTTTAGTTCTGGTCTAGCCAGCTACTATCCAGTAAAAAAAAGTTTTTCTACAAAAGCAGCTCAAATATTTATGTAGTCATATACTATCTTCGTTCTAATAAGATTAATAAGATTCTCGCGAGCCAGCGTCATCGCGCTGCATGAACAGCAAACGCCCAGAATTATTATTTTGCTTTAGATCAAAAAAGCTTAGCCGTCGGGTCGTCCTGCCTGAATTGGAGGTAAACCCCGAATTTCCTGAGGAGGCAGACATCACAGGACCACCTCGGAGGTGCTCACTAAGTTTTCACAAATTAAGATAGCGTAAATTGGGAGGCCAAAAGAAGGATCTTCTTCAGAGATCGCAAATTAAACTTTTGGCAGTCGCATTAAAGACGAGGATCCAAAGACGGATGAATGTTGCCAGGAATGAGACTGATTCGAGCAGCGATATGCCGCGACCTGGGCTCGAGGATTTGAAGTTGCCAGAAGATGACGGCAGGAACGCAAGCTTTTACAGAATCTGGTGCTTAGTTGAATCCCGAAATTATATGAGACGTCAGGAACATCGGAATTTCATACATATCTGGAAATAACATTAAGGGCGTGCATGCTTGACTGAGTGCCAAATTTAAGCCTTGGAGGCTTGACTTGTTCGAGAGTTCGATAGAAACAAAAAAATTTGTAACTTTGAATCGTGTTGCAGGGGTTAGAAGCGAAGAGTTTATTTTCAGCCGACTGAAAATTTTATTTTGCAGAGCAACAGCGAGTTTCCGGTGGTCTCAAGAGTGACTTATTGAGAGTCAATGCCTGGAACTTTTTAATTTTAAGGGGTCGAAGTCAGTGCACCTGCCTGAAGTCTCAAACAAGTTAAGCATTGAAGGCTTAACGTTGGTGATCAATCGAGCACGGCCTAAATGGATTGAGTCATAAAAATTTCCACCATAATGATGTAGGTTTCTACAATATTTACTGATTTTTATATCAGATAATTGAGCTATAGGGTACCCGCGAATCTCTCCACACTTTTCTAACGAGGCTCTACTGCAGTGAAGAGCAAGACCATGGGCATCCGTTAGCTAATATTGTATTCTTAAGTATAATTTCCGTCATGTTGGTTACTAGCTATGCGGCGAATCAGAATAAATTACTACTTTAGACTTCCGTCACTGTTCTAATGACTGATATCACGTTCAAATGCTGTTCAGCCGCAAGCTAAAGTGAGAGCACAATATTGTAGCGGCAAGTCTCCAGGCGCTGTATGTTTGCGCAGTTTCACTTCTACTGGTACCATCGAAGTCTAAAGTAGAACAACATATATACACACATATATATATATATACAAGTATCCTTAATATAAAGTGTCATTAATTAGCTAATTTTGTACTGTGCTTTAAGATATTACTCAGAATGGTAATTGTGAGTCTGTTGATGCACGTATATGTTGATTGACGGTTGTATTACAACGATTTTGCACTGGGTGAGCATCAATTATTGTTTTCAGTCAGAATTATTCATTGCATTTTGATACAAGTTTTGCTAAATTCTAGGTACCAAAATGAGGGAGTAATATGCACATACATATGACAGAAGCATACTATTAGTGTAACCATTACCACCAACTGTACCGTAGAATATTTTCTTATATTCAGGGCAGCAATTAATAATGAAAAAAAGGCTGACTGCTGAACGTTTAATCTCTTTGGAATTAATTTAATATGAATCGTGAGATGTAGGACTAAAAGATTTGTTAATAAAGAACAATATGCATTAACTCTGAAAATTTCACTTATAGCAAGATTTGCCGTACAATATCACATCAACTCCGGATGCTACATTATTGTTGTACTACCGTTTGAATACTGAGTGCATTTATGTCAGAAGAGATTATAAATAAACACGCTATGTGAAACTGAACTAAGAGTTTCCGCTTACGACACACGTGTTATGAAAAAAAAAAAACAGATGTATACATACAGACTAAACAGTACTGGACGGTTCACCCTTCACAAGTGAGTCCTGAGGCGAGCAAGGTCAGTAATATTCAACAAACTAGAATAAACTGCTGGCATTCACGCAAGGAAAACATTTATTAGTGAGAGAAACAAGTTTAACTCCATATGACGTCATTGTGAGAGTGTATTATTCAAAGTAATTATGAAGTGATTAGGGTGAGAAGTGACAACATTAATCAATGTCATTTCTATGTGCTTTGGGTGTACAACTATTCAATCTGGCCGCCCACCAATGTTCCATATATATATATATCTAATGAATTTGTTGTTGTAGTTGATAAATACATGGTTTACAGCATCATGAACGGTTTGATTCTCTGTTGAGGCTACAACTTAAATACAAAGCACAGGATATAAATTACTGAAGTTTCATCAAGATTGAGAAGAATATTCTACTGATGTTGCACTGACTCTTAAATGTACAGTAGTAGAGCCAATGAAATACGTACACCAAGACTATTATTATAGTGAAGACAAAATGGACTCAAAACGGGTCTCGTTTTGCTTTTGACGAGTATGGTGACCTGACAGAAAAAGCAAATAATGCTACTACCCCCCTGACAGATCCAATATATTGTCCCCGTTCTGGCCCCAAACTTCGGCTTTGTGTCGGTGTGCATTGGACCACATACGAATTTTTCCCTTTATTAATGTCATTTGTAGATGCTATTCTAAGTTTGCGCCTATGAAATGACTGAATCTTAGCCAACACACAGCATGTATGCATGCTAACGCATCTCTTACTGAACGTAAACCTCTTTCAAAGACGAATATCGGGGAAGTACAACTATTATGAATATTACCCATTGCGATGTATGGCATCAAAATCAGTATCGTCGGCCTATACCGTGTGGGAAGAGCACTTCGGCTTGTGTTTATTACCTCCGCCAAGGAGGTTATGTTTTTGTCGTGTTTGGCTCTTTGTCTGTCACCAAGATAACTCAAAAAGTTATGAACCAATTTGAACGAAATTTACAGGGATTATTAGGTATGTTATAGGAGGAACAGATTATTAACTCTTGGTGAAGATATGTACACCCGTTTGTTTGTATCTTTGTCTACCTCCTTTTTCTCAATGCCACAACTCAAAAAATTTTGAAAGGATTTTTATGAAATGAACATGAGTTATTAGGCATATAACAAAGAGTAAATGATCAAATTTTCGATATGATCCGTTTGTTCGTTCGTTCGTTTGTCACTGTTTTTAATTTTATGCTTGTTAGCACAATGACTCTAAAAATAAGGAATGGATCTATATGACATTTATAGGGTTTTTCAATAATGTTAAACAACATAAATGATCAGATTTTGGTGCAGATCGGTTTGTTCGATTGTATGTTTGCCTCATGTTTGTCATAACGTTTGTTACCAGTTTAACTCAAAAAGTTATGAACGAATCTTCAAGAAAATTGCACTCGCTGTTATTACTATCAAAAGGCACAAATGATTAGATTTTGGAGTTTATACAAAGAAAATTATGGTTTCAGAGCCAATATGAATTTTTTATTACTGTTGCCTCGCTTGGCGGAGCACTGCAGCCTCGAAATGATAACTCTCTAAGCCTGACAGAATATAGACAGATAAAGTAAATAGATAAAAATGCACTGGTCCTAGTTATTGTGATTGATTACCTCCGCCAAGGAGGTCATGTCTTCGCCGGGTTTGTCTGTCTGTCTGTTATTCTGTCTGTCTGTCATCAAGATAACTCAAAAAGTTATGTTTACAGGGATTGTTAAGTATGTTAGGAGAAACATATGATTAACTTTTGGTGAAGATCCGTCCATCCGTTTGTTTGCCTGTCTGCCTCAGTTTTGTCGTTGCCATAACTCAAAAATTTATTGACGGACTTTCCCAAAATTTACATGAGTTGTTAGGTTTATCACAAAGAGTAAATGACCAACTTCTTGTGCTGATATGTCGGTTCATTGGTGTTTTTGTTGCTGTGTTTGATTTTATGCTTGTTAGCGCAATAACTCAAAATGGTCTGAATAGATCTCTATGAAATTTATAGGAGTTGTTAGTATTATCAAAAGACATAAATGATTAAATTTTGGTGCAGATCTGTTGGTTCGTTTGTATGCTTGACTTATGTTGGTCATAATGCTAGTTAGCAGCATAACGCAAAAAGTTATGAGCGAATCTTCAAGAAAATTGCAGAAAGTGTTAATACTATCAAAAGGCACAAATGAGTAGATTTTGCAGGTGATGCAAAGAAAATTATGGTTCCAGAGCCAATTTCAATATTTCGTTACCGTTGCTTTGCTTGGCGGAGGTATGCGCTCTCAGAGTGCTCCAGTTATCATTAAAATTACACGCTCATGCATGGATCGGTGACGGGCAGCCCCAGGGGGACGGATCTCAACACTGCCAGAAGACCCGCTGAGCTCTGTTCACGTCTAGATTGAACGTTTGCAGATATCACACAGCCAAACACAGATCAAAGCATTATATATTCTATGCCAATGCAGATTAAAAATGTCCCACTGAACTGACGAGTTTGGTATCTAAATTTCGCTATTCTAAATGGATGGCCTTCTATTGCAGCTCGTGTGTTTCTCCCAATGTTTCTGATGGGAGGAGCAGAGGCATGCTACCAATATACATACTCTACTTCATTTTTCAGTACGAAAATACAAAGGCTGCAGCGCTCCGTAAGCGTCGTCACCTAGTTTATCAGGCACACTTAATACATAACTGCTTTAAAAGAATTTGATTATTTTGAATATGATCTTTTACAGCTCAAATTTTCTGCATTTCCTTTTTTTTTGAAGAGCTTTACCTTCTCCAGTGTAACGCTAGTAGAATACATTGCTGCTGCTGCTGCTGCGACGCCACCATTTGTTCTCAGGACGCTTATCCTATACGTAAATCCCTTCTATTTGAACTAATATTATTTTTGCCACACAATTACATTCTTTGGGGTAAAGATAAGTCAATTTATTGATTCTCTAAGCTAAGCGAGTCTCATTCATTTAGCATTGGAGCAAATGTTGCTAGGCTGCTTTCTCTTATCTTTGTGCTTCAGAACTTCATGCAGTAGACGACATTTGATCACGAGGTTGTTAAGTTCTCTACTCTTCCGTGACAGTGTATTTTACAATATTCTTGCAGAAAGCTTATAAAATAAAGAAACTGTTTTATTGGCCTTAATAGCTCCACATATTCGTGCGAAAAAAAAATACTATTTTTGTTGCTGAACTTTTCCTAGTCGCTGGCAGTGTAACGTTCTGGCCCGGTTCCTGGCTGGCTGAGCTTTCCCCAGAGTTCCAGCGTTTTTTGTATTCAGATTCAATCGGAGGACATTAAGTTTTTGTGCTCAGATCAGATGCTAGTTAGGGCGGTAAACTCAATGGGAGGATATTATCTCCCCCGCTTAGAGAGGAAGAAAGCTTGTGATCACGCCATCTTCATCCGGGACGCAGCTTTGTTTTTCAGACCTCTGGACCGAGCGTACTTTCTTGCAGACACTTCCATGGCAACAACAGCGTGATGTTTTTCTCTGGAGTCTCCGGACAGAGTGCTTGTGTTTGAATAGTTTGTGACTGATGTTCTTTGGGAACGTGTCCGTCTGGCTGTCTACTGCCAGCTATCTAACTTAATCTACACCTAATTTTTTTCCATTCTGTAATTGGGAGATTATGCTGACACTGGTACGTCTACCCTCATATTTATTATGCTCTCGTGAAAGGTTAGAAGGAACAAGGACAGGCTCTACTAGCTTCCAGAATAAACACCGTCTGAAAAATAACCCCGTGTAAGGTTAGGTAAGACAAGGACTGATTCTGCTAGCATCCTAAATGACCATCCTTGAAAAGTGAGCTCATTTGATCGTTATCGGAGTCCAACCCTGACATACCTAACCTTAAAAGGGCCAGCTTTCATGAAAGCAAGCTCTCAAGGGGGGGGGGCAATTCGTTGTACCGAAAGGAAAGTGGTGGCGCGGTGGTAGTGTTGGTTTCTCGTCAAAGAAATTGCAGTTTATCTGTCACGAAACGACATTGTGAAGTCCGTAAGCTTGAACAGTTTATCAACTTAGTCAACGAAATTAATTTCACAACGCACACGCATTATAAATATATTTACATTCGTAGTGGAGCACAATGTAGTATGCTGCCACGTAGTAATGGTTTAGTCCTTCGATTTCAAACATTTGGTTAGGCAATGGCCCTTCAGCTGATGAATATATATTCTCCTACTTGATCCTTCACATTCGGAGGGAGAGACAAGCAAGCAAAAAAAAAAAAGTTTTTTATTATGCAATAGGAATAACAGAGAAAATATTTTAGTTAATGCAGTGATTGTCTACCCAAAGGTAAATACATAACTGCGCTTACTAAATAGTAGAAAATAAAGAGTGCTGGTAGTGGCAACATAACAAACGTGCCGATTTCATAAACAGCGCATGAGAAACTTTCAACAATTTTTATCAATTGCTTAAGGATACACTTTTCCTAAAATCTCAGAAACGAATACCTGCTGCTGCTTCGTGCAGCGCCTGTCAACGGGAAAGCAGAATCACCTAGGGGCAAGTTAGGTTCAGGTTTGGCAAGCATTTCCGCAGCCATCTGACGCTTGCAAGAGAAACCTACCAGCGATACACGCGTGTTGACCAGGTTGGACCCAGCGCGTGCAGAGGTTGCACCGTCTGCCCTCTACTCACATAAGGTTCATAAGGCACTTTCCCCTACCATCTCACTGAAACTGAAAGAAAAGTAATCATTTACTGGACGACTTAGATGCTTCCACAGGGCGATTACTTAGTAAATTAATTATTGCATACACTTGTTAACGACGTCAATAGATGTTACCGCTCTATCGAGTGATCTAGAATAAAGTGTCCCATTTTTGGAATATTTCAGGTGCCACAATGAATTACTGCTGTATTGAAGGCCACTTAAACTGATTCGGTGTCTATATACATGATAGAGCTTATTAGTTCAGAAGCTTTTTTTTTAGTTGATTGTATGATAAGAAACAATATGTAGCCCATTTAGAATGAAATATTCGTCATGGCAGGCAGTCATGACCAGGACTCAATTACAACGTCTGGCAACGAAAAGCAGCAATATATTGATACTCCCAACAACTTATATGAGCCATCGCCTTTAGAAGCTTGGATCCGTCTCTACTCCAACAACCTGTACGAGGCTCGCCTTCAAAAGCTTGAATTCGTCTCTGCTCCAACAACCTATACGAGCCTCGCCTTTAGAAGCTCTGATTCGTTTCTTTCGAACAAAGTCAGCTAAGGAGGGGAACAATAGAAACATGCAAGCACTTCACTGGCCCTCAATAATGTCTCCCAATGCGACTCTTCGACCGTGAGACTCAGATCGCCTACGAAGCAATGGACAAAAATTAAAGCATCAGCACCGAAGAACTACACTGCGTGAGCACTTTCTGCCTTTCTTCACAGTAAACATTTGCAATTGACTACCCTTGGACGCTGTCAAAGCAGAGACAGTCAACACGTTCAAAAATCCCATATATATAGAGAAGCAGCTGTGGCACCGTGCTGTCGCTGCTGTACATTACTGCACTTATATGCTCAGCAGAATTACCCATCACCCTGCAAGTGATTATACGTGACTACTTCTACACTGCTCTTTCATACGAAAACGGTTTGCACACTCTAGGTTAAGCTCGCAAACTCCAGCAGTGTCCAAGCGCAATTAATGCATACAACGGAGTGTTCTCAAGAAGTTTTTATTTGTCATTCAGAATGGAGAGTGAAAGTCATGCACAGCACGAATACAGTACATGTATATTTTCAAAATAAAGTAAAGTCACTGCTCGCTCTAACACGGACCTTTATTTTCAGACGTAGGAACTCTACACCAATTCTTTTAATTAACAGCGCCAATGTCAAATTTAATGGTATCGGCAGATACGGCCTGTAATGAGCGAGTTATAGATGGCGCGCACAAAATAAAATGCATTTAGAAAACGCATTTCAAAACAGGTGCACGTGAAAAGGAATGCGGAAAATTATTCCTCCGGAGCTTCCAGCTGGGAAGTTGCCTGGCATCTGCNGTGAAACAAAGACAGACTCTACTAGATTCCAGAATAAACACCGTCTGAAAAATAACCCCGTGTAAGGTTAGGTAAGACAAGGACTGATTCTGCTAGCATCCTAAATGACCATCCTTGAAAAGTGAGCTCATTTGATCGTTATCGGAATCCAACCCTGACATACCTAACCTTGAAAGGGCCAGCTCTCATGAAAGCAAGCTTTTAGGGGGGGGGGGGAATTCGTTGTACCGAAAGAAAGTGGTGGCGCGGTGGTAGTGTTGGTTTCTCGTCACAGAAATTGCAGTTTATCTGTAACGAAACGACACTGTGAAGTCCGTAAGCTTGAACATTTTATCAACTTAATCAACAAAATTAATTTCACAGCACACACGCATTATAAATATATGATTCGTATTGGAGCACAATGTAGTATGCTGCCACGTAGTAATGGTTTAGTCGCCTTTAGTCCTGCGAATTCAAACATTTGGTTAGGCAATGGCCCTTCAGCTGATGAATATATATTCTCCTACTTGATCCTTCACATTGGGAGGGAGAGACAAGCAAGCAAAAAAAGTGTATTATTATGCAATAGAAATAAGAGAGAAAGCATTTTAGTTAATGCGGTGATTGTTTACCCAACGGTAAATACATAACTGCGCTTACCAAATCGTAGAAAATAAAGAGTTCTGGTAGTGGCAACATAACAAATGTGCCGTTTTTATAAACAGCGCATGAGAAACTTTCAACAACTTTTATCAGTTGGTTAAGTGTGCGCTTTTCCTAAAGTCTCAGAAACGAATACCTGCTTCGTGCAGTGCCTGTCAACGGGAAAGCAGAATCACCTAGGGGCAAGTTAGGTTCAGGTTTGGCAAGCATTTCCGCAGCCATCTGACGCTTGCAAGAGAAACCTACCAGCGGTACACGCGTGTTGACCAGGTTGGACCCAGCGCGTGCAGAGGTTGCACCGTCTGCCCTCTACTCACATAAGGTTCATAAGGCACTTTCACCTACCATCTCACTGAAACTGAAGGACAGTAATCATTTACTGGAAAACTTAGATGCTTCCACAGGACGATTACTTAGTAAATTAATTATTGCATACACTTGTTAATGACGTCAATAGATGTTGCCGCTCTACCGAGTGATCTAAAATAAATTAACTGTCCCATTTTTTAAATATTTCAGGTGTTAAAATGAATTTCTGCTGCATTGAAGGCCACTTAAACTGATTCGGTGTCTATATACATGATAGAGCTTATTAGTTCAGAAGGTTTTTTTTTTTAGTTGATTGTATGATAAGAAACAATATGTAGCCCATTTAAAATGAAATATTCGTCATGGCAGTCATGACCAGGACTCAATTGCAACGTGTGGCAACAACCTATATGAGCCAACGCCTTCAGAAGCTTGGATTCGTCTCTACCCCAACAACATATACGAGCCTCGCCTTTAGAAGCTCTGATTCGTTTCTTTCGAACAAAGTCAGCTCAGGAGGTCAACAATAGAAACATGCAAGTACTTCACTGGCCCTCAAGAACATCTCCCAATGGGACTCTTCGACCGTAAGACTCAGATCGCCTACGAAGCAATGGACAAAAAATAAAACATCAGCCCCGAAACACTACATTGCGTGAGCACTTTCTGCCTTTCTTCACAGTAAACATTTGCAATATACTACCCTTGGACGCTGTCAAAGCAGAGACAGTCAACACGTTCAAAAATCCCATATATATATATATATGTATATATATAGACAAGCATTGGGAGTAGCACCCTTCACAACTTCGAACTGGTCCAGAATTCAACTCTTAACACATCTTCTTTTGGGGCCGCTTTGTTCCATTGTCTTGCATCTCCTATTTGACTGACTGGCCAGCAACCACTGCAGAGCTGCTTCAACTAATCATAGCTGTATTAGTTTCTCCTTGACTGTGATTTTCCGGTGGATTACTGAATGTTTTCCAACCTCTCAGCAATAGCTCATAGAGGGCTACAGCCAGCTTTCTGGGAGTGATCCCATTGGCCCGTCTGCACCCAACTAGCTAATCTAATTTAATCTAATCTTTAATTTCACTAGTAAAACTGCTTAATGTCTACTATGGGAATACAAACACAAAAAAAAAATATAACCGTATAACAACTAGCCTACTTCGCAATCGTTACAGACAATGCTCTTCCTACAGGAAGCCGACATTTAATTTCATCGTTATTGTGTGATGAAGCATAAGGTTAGTAATTGCATTCACAGAACATGATTACTAACAGGAAAAAATATGTAATTTGAAGTTGTCATCGCTTGGCTCGCCAATATCTAGAATAGTTAAAGTAAACACATAGCACTGACTTGTCTGTGGTTCCTCAGACACGAACGATAGCTTTTCATAGGCGTTGGAAGCAAGCCGCTTACGCTTGACACTGCTGAAAAATCCATTCTATGAAATAAGATTTAGCTTTTAGGGCATGTTCGATTGGGTGCCAAAATAAGACTTTCGAGGCTTGATTTACTCCAAACTTCAATTAAGTGCCCTGGCTCTGACCAGCTGAATTGCCTTTCAGGCGTTGACCAAAACTTTCAACGAGATTCAAAGTGCCAAGACCATAAATTTTGTCTGAAATTTCGAACACATCAGGTCTCGAAGGCTAGATTCTGGGGCCCATCGATCGTGCCCTCAGAACACGTCAGGTCTCGAAGGCTAGATTCTGGGGCCCATCGATCGTGCCCTCAGAACACGTCAGGTCTCGAAGGCTAAATTCTGGGGCCCATCGATCGTGCCCTCAGAACACGTCAGGTCTCGAAGGCTAAATTCTGGGGCCCATCGATCGTGCCCTCAGAAGTCTCAAGCGTAATCAAATTAGGGCTGACGCTTAGAACTCGATTCATCGTACGAGTTGAAGCCAGTGCATCTGTCCGAAGTTCAGGACAAGTCAAGGCTGTTGAACTTACATATATCGCCTGCCAACCCACGAGTCCCTAACTTTAGGGACGCTTTCCTCAAAGTCTAGCTGTTTAATTTATCGTTGTGCAATAATTTCTGAAACCTTGCTTCCGTGAGAGCTGAATAATTGTTGCTGTACTAATATTCCTCGATATAAATAGTTTAATTACTTTGGCTGGAAAGCCTTACTTTGAGGTACTCGATTTAATTAATCTTGATTCATAGAGTGGATATATCGAGTACCATGGAGGCAAAAATCGTGAACCTAAATAACAAAACTGGGTGAAACAAGGGCCTAAGTATCGCCAACGACCTGTACGTACTTATCTTCAGATGTTGAGAGTAGCCTTGATGGTTGAAACGTCGGGTTGACCCCCCAGGCGGTGGCATACGAGCAATTCATAACTTCTACTCCTTCAACAACCAAACAAAATAAAAAAAAAAAATAAAAGATGAAGTGATAAAACCTGCAGGCTTCGTACTTAAGCAAATAAGTAGTAGCAAGCTACATTTATCTCGCAGATTTCTGTAAGACTCAGTAATTTTTATTCACCCCTCGTTTATTGTAGACATAATTATTATCATTTTTATTTGGTTTTTATTTTTATTCAACGCTTTTTTTAAGAAATGGGATATTTTTATAGCTCGCTATAATTTTTCTTTGACGTTACAAATCCAAAAAATTATTGTTTTTAATTTTATTGCACTTCTATAGTGCATGATGAAGCTGCGACTACTGGCGAAGGTTACGCTTTGGTGACCCCTGTCAACTTACTTTGCTATTTGGTGACTTAAATTATTTTAAGAAACAAGAAGACAAGTGACTGATATTTATAATCTTGCAGGAGGTAGTTTTGAAATACCTAACTTTTAACTTATCAGTAAAAAGTGCCTATATTACTCCCATACCATGTACCTACCAAATATAGGTAGCGCAACGCTCTCTTACGACGAACGAATATTTTCAGTTTTAGGCACCAGCTTACTTTATGTACAGATCAGTTTTTGTAACATAGATCAAATACAAACTGTTGTAACAGCAACATAAATGATAGCCCATCAGTATTTTATCAAATAATTTCTTTCTCGCAGCTGTGGCACCGTGCTGTCCCTGCTGTATATTACGGCACATATATACTGAGCACAGTTAACCCATCACCCGGCAAGTGACTATACGTGACTACTTCTACATTGCTATTTCTTACGAAAACGGTTTGCACACTCTAGGTAAAGGGTTAAGCTAGCAAACCCCAGCAGTGCAAAAGCGCAATGCATACAACGGAGTGTTCTCAAGAAGTTTTTATTTGCCATTCAGAATGGACAGTGAAAGTCATGCACAGCACGAATACAGTTCATGTATATTTTTAAAATAATGTAAAGTCACTGCTCGCTCTAACACGGACCTTTATTTTCAGACGTATTAACTCTACATCAATTCTTTTAATTAACAGCGCCAATGTCAAATTTAATGGTATCCGCAGATACGGCCTGTAATGAGCGAGTTATAGATGGCGCGCACAAAATAAAATGCATTTAGAAAACGCATTTCAAAACAGGTGCACGTGAAAAGGAATGCGGAAAATTATTCCTCCGGAGCTTCCAGCTGGGAAGTTGCCTGGCATCTGNTGCCTGGCATCTGCTGCAAAATCTTTCGTGGAGAAACTTCTGTCTCTCCTCACGACATCTGTCCGTCCGTTTCAACGTCCGCCCATGTTGGCAGCTGATAGCCGGGTAGGCGACTCAGCACCACCGTATCATATCTACGGATCACGAATGTGTGTCACCAACCGACATGCAAATGTCAGTGTCGAAATTATGCAGGGTGATTGAAACCCTATCCGCGTATCTTTTCTTGCTTGCAAATTGTGGTATATTTTTTATCAAATAAGCCCTACATTTTGTGTGCTCTTGGTTGGTGAATCGAAACTTCAAAGTATAGTGTATTAATAAAAAAAACTTATAAAAGTAAGAAAACATGGACGAAGGAGGCGTTAAGTTAACATAGTTTACCATTATTATCTTAATCTCTCCATAACAAGGCGTGTCAACTTGCTTCAAGGATAATTGTCTAATTATAATCCCATAAACGGTACAAAAGCTATGTTATATACTTGTTACCAATTAACATAGTGACTGCGCTTACACAAGGAAAATTGAATACGACGTATCTGCGCGAACACCGTAATAATTTTTGAGGGAATTGCTCCGAATGTGTTCATGAAAATATCGTGCTTATGAACTGCGACATCGTCGATGTAGTTTTCAATATTAGTGAAAGTTACGGTAAGCGATATCCCTGATCCCTTCAGTCACCTTTTTGTTTTAAATGAGGAAGCATGAGTTGATGTAATGTAGATGAGCATCTTTTTAATTATAGCACCTAGTGTCTGTCAAATGCAGTAAGAACTAGAACGTCTCGTGGCGTAAGACCATCACCCGAGGTGGGAGCAAATTTTATCGTCATCATTTTTGATGACCAGCTGCCACTTGTTTCTCCCCCTGTCGGATCGCCGTTGCTGTGAAAACGGAGGCCTAAGCTATTCATTGTAATAAAAATACAAGAAAAATTGAGCGCTTCGTGGCGTAAGACAATCTGCGGCGGTGGAGGCAAATTCAACGTCGTCATTTTTTATGGCCAGCTAGGCCTAGTTTTTTGGCATGGGTCACCTTTAGGTCAACCCATCAAACTCCTTGCAAAAAATTATAAAGATTACTCAATCCGTCTACCTGTTCTTGGGTGGACAAATAAATATATATATACAATATTTACAAATATATATCTTAAATCTTCAACGAAAATATTACTACTTCTCTTTCTTTATTTGCGGGTGATAAAAATTTCCACGTTACTACACTTGAACTTGCTATTGTTTTACATCAATATCTCCTATCCATATTTTGTAGTTGTCAATAAATGTAATAGTTTCAATTTCTTGTTTCCGACCATTTTCTCTTTTTGAATTAGTCATAAGTTCACGAGTCCCCCGCTTTCAGCAGCGCAAAAATAACTTTCTGTCAACATCACACACGTGTATTGTTATTATATTTTCTTTTGCCCTAACGGGCAGATGGCTCTCCATAGCATTAATATTACCTCTCATATTTACCACAACTGGAATAGAGAGCGCAGCATGTAAAAATAGAGACCTATTACGGAATGCATTTCATATTTAGTTTTTCCAGGAGCGTTTCTTGATTAAAAATAGTAACGTGGATATGAAAACTGCTCAATGGTACACATGCTAATTCGCATTTTTTTTTACAATGACAGTCCTGCATTCAAGTAAAATGTGTGATTCTAGTTTCTCATTTAAAAGATTGAGCATAACGATGCCTATTATTTTTAATAATTGCTGACTATGCCTGCAGATTACATCAAATAATTTTTTTGTAGCAAAAAATAAGGGAGTCGTTGTTTATTTGAGAACAATGATAGCAATTCCCATTGCTGTAGTTCAGCAAAACTTATAGAGGTATATCTTGATGATAGAAGTTAAATGTAGTGAGCAATAGGGCAGTCTAAAGAATTAGTCCGTGTTAATAATACTATAAAATTAGAAAGAGATATACTGTACTTGAAAATGAAGTTTATTTCCTCCGCAGTTGAGCTTCTGGCGAATGGAAAAGCTTCAAGGTGTTTCATGCTTACGCGTGAAACGGAAAGCTGAAGTGAGCAAATTGTAGTTTGATGTATTGTAGTTTCACTTTTTATCGGGCAGCCTAAAAACTCTAGTAGAAATACAGGCATTGTTAAATTAACAATGCATGTATATGCATGCACATGTTGTTACTTGCCGGTAGTGTTAATGCCGAAAAGATGAATGCAATTTTTCAGCTTTTGATAAATGTATGGTTGTTGCGATGAAAAAAAGGACACTCCATAAGAATGCAAAAAATCTTACTGTATGATATTCGCCACTTTATGCATGAAAGGATCAACGATAATTTTGCTAGGGAAATTTTTACTATTTCTTACAAGAGTTTACTCTATATGCTCATTTAAAAATTACATCGCATCGGTTACACTATCTCATATATATTGCAACTTCAAAAGTGAAGAAGAACTAATTAGAAAACTAAATCGGTAGTTAAAATATAGTGTTAAAAAATAACGCTTTTAAGAAGTAATTAAGTTGATAATAAAGGCTCGTAGAAATACTGTCGGCCACAAAAAAAAGGGCTCTGTTAGAAAGCGATTACCAAATCTCTCTGCCGTGCAAATCAGCTTTTCCACGGCGTGCCCCAGTTCCGGCCTGCGGAGGGTGTGGCGAATCGTCCACATCCTGACCTGCTCATAATGAAAGAAAGCACGCATTATGTTCACTCCTGACGGACTGTCAAGATAATGCAGGTGGTATTTCTGGATCTGTGTTTTATCTTTGAAGACGCAAATTATCTGTCCAGAGTCGCTTGAGCTGCGTGTTGCAGGACAGTCTTAACGAGTTGGAATTTCATTCTCTGCGCTGCTTGCATGTCACAACCAACTCCAGAAGGCATTTCTTGGGAGAAAAGGCGGGTGCTTTGTCTCAGGAGTAATTAATTACTGCTGGATAAAGGAGTTTAGGCGGTGAAAGTCGATTTCCATTGCACTCGCTTATGCGGTTGACATATCGTAGTAAATTATAAGCGTTTTTTGAGGACGCTTAGAAAAAAATTGAACCTTGCAGATCATATAAAAATCTATGTTTGTACGTATTTAAAATTTCACGTTGAGGAAATACTTCTAGGGAACAAATACAGTTCATTTAACTTTCAGATACAGTTAGAATAAGATCCTCGATAAAATATAGAATGATTTAAAATATAAACGTCATTGAACCTAATCCCTGAACGATATTGCCACGTTGTTAGACTAATTTCAAACTGTACAATGCAAAGAGAAAAATAGTAGCTACATTTCTTCACCGGAAACAGCTCTTTGCGCAATGTTTCAGACATTCAACTAATGTTTCAGTTTGATGAAAGAGTGAAGCACAATTAATGAAAGAAAGTTGTATTGTGCATCTCTTCCGTTTGAAAGTGAATATTCACTTTTTAATGATATCATTAGAGCTTTGGTTTTAAATTTTATTAGTCAATTTATTGAATTAGTATAACACAGAAGAGTGAAACATTACAGGCTTGTTTGATATACATTTGGTGATGACAGAACATAAATTTGAGACACAGAATTCAAATTTGTTTCAACCATACAATTGAAGGTTCAGAAGAAGTTGAAATATAGCATAGGACATAAACCTCCACACATGAGAACACTGGAGCTGCAAAATGTCCGATAATACCCTTTCAACCATATTCTCCCGGCTATGACATCGGCTTACGTTTAATAATTGCAGTGTAATGCAGTGTGTGTTACAGGGCAATATTATTTATTACACTGTTATGCCAACGGTAGCAGCAGCCTAGCTTACTGAACGGGTGGCACTGGATGTTGCGGGTTTGAGCGTCAGGCCATGAGCGAGCTTTGGGAGCCCTTAGCGGGCTGTGTCGGCTGTTGATAGTTAATTATGCACAGCTACCGCGAAGGCACTTACCTTTCCCAAAATGGGGAGGATAGGGGGTGTGCTTGTTCTTGCATAAGAACCATCCGCTAATGACGCTATTATTCTAGACGACGCGTTGTCGACTGTAGCCGTGTACTCCTCTGCAGCTAGTTGGCCAATATGCGCGGCACGAACTAGTGGGCATGGATTTCCTAGTAAAGGGTGCGGTTAAGTTGACTTCACCTTTAACTTTTCTACAAAGAATAAAGATTTAAATCTCTGTCATCTCTGCAGCCTTTCAACCAAACATCACAGGAGGCAAGTTTTTAATATTTCCCTCACTTCTGATTGATCGCAAAGTCGGATAACTCGTATACTTTAACGCGAACTTATGTTCAAAAGTGTCAAGTTGTAATATAGGTTACGAGAATTTTTATGGTAAAACACTTCACATTTTCTGCTCTTGTGTTTTTCTAGAGGCATTAAAGAAAGTGTCGGCGTGCATTTGCAATTACGACGTTGATAAAAAAAATTGAGGCTTCTACAGAACGAAGTCGTAAATATCTATGAAAGATCTACAAAAGTATTAATATTTATAGTAACTACATGTAGCTTGTATTAAACTTGCAAATATGTACACAGCGCAGAACGACAATATAATAAATAACGTGGTCAATAGAAATATAATATCTTTAATCAGGGAGGTCACACTCTGTCTTTACATGCAGTTTAACGTAATCTTCCTTTATGCCCTTACGACAAAATGCCAGCAGCTCATATATCCTATTTATTCATTACATTATTTTTATTTTACTTTGATACAATGAGAGCTGTTTAATGTAAACAGCGATATCGTCCTTGCATGATTCACAAAAGCTGTAGTTCAATATTGCTGAGTGATTTAATAAATAATTTTGCCCTGCACTGGGGCAGAGATATTGCGTACAGTATTAGCGATCAGTGTAATGAACCTTCTGCCCTGCCATGGCGTAAAGATGCTGTATTTAAATATTGTCGAAAAATATATAAAATTAGTTTTGTTTAGCTAAGGAACAGAGATAATATTTCCACATTTTATCGGTGAATCAATATAGCAAATACTTCTGTTCTGCCATTGAGCGTGAAAACTGTTATTAAACATTGCCAAATAAATACAATAAATAATTCTGCCATGCCATGGAACAAAGACTGGATTTAAATATTCCAACGTTTAGGCACAGTTGCACACGACCGCCGCTGTACCTCAGTGCCACTGCAAGGCACTTGTCAGGCTTCTGAACGGAAATATTTACGAAACTGTCAAGTGAATAATGAAACGGCCTCTCGGTCGGTCTCTACAGTTTCGAAAAAAGCGAAAGCAAAAGCATTTTCATGGCTCGAACTTAAATGAAAGCTTCTGTTCTGAATATCTTTAGCAAAAACGGAACTTTTTATCCAGGTAACAGCGCTCAAAACTAAGGTCGTAAAGCAACTTCCTCCTCTAAAATAGACGAAATTTTTAGATGCCCATAACGAGAGCCCTGTAATGAGCAGAAGCTGGGGTAGGTGCCGTAGGGAGTCTCTCTCTTCTTCCGGGTAATCATCTTGCTAAAGGAAAATTCCTTAAGCAGAATGCGTTGCCGAAATTTCGGAAACGAAAAATTTTTGCAGGTATATTGCATGCTAGAGTAGCTGGCCTACAACGGTGACTTACATTTTTTTGAAATCTGCTCAATTACAACCTGTAGCGTAAGTCTTTTTATCTAAAATATAGTGAGAAAATGGAGTGAGCGAGCAGAGTATAATCTTGCATGAACATATGAATAATATTTTATACACATAAATATGCATGCGGTGTGGTTGAAACAGGTAAACGCCACCCCAGAAATGTGCTCATAGTTTCATGAACATCGATTCCATTTCATGAAGTTTTTAACGAATGAAAACATTATCAGTAGAATATAGGGCACCTTCAATTTATTTATTTAGGTTTGCTTTTCTTAGGGAATCATTACAATAGCAAATTTTCTGGCCATAAACATAGCTGAAAACGAAACAAAGTTTACAAAATCCAAGACCGCGTGGGTCCAGGAATATAAACCGGACGTCTACTCGTCGTCGTAGAGGATGGATGCTCTAAGATCTTCTTGTACTAGCAAAAGCTGCAAAAGTCTTCTAATATCTCTGGAGCTGAACGTTACTCCCAGCCAGTGCGACAGATTTTATATTAGTCTGAAAATTTGCATAGAAGAAGAGGAAACAATATCAGCACTGATAAAATTGTGTAAGATACGACGAGAGGAGTGCGTGCTGGATGCATGATGGCAGAATGGGCCGAAAGTCGTGTTTTCCGATGAAAAATGATTAATTTGCAAGGACCTTCCGGTTTCCAACGTTATTGGCACGTTTCGAAAAGGGACCGCAGCTCTTGAGAAATCTGGCTGGGTTTTCACCAGAGGATGGTAGGGTAAGTCCGCCAAACACGGAGGAAAGCCAAAACGCAATGAAGGCATACAAAAATACAAAGAAATCTTTTCCTCGCTTTGGATGCTTATCACCAGACTAAAGTTGTGTTTCAGTGAAACACACATCAGAGTGGCGCCAGGCTCGTAATATTTACAGTTTGAGCCGGTCAGCGGAGTGAAATAACACTTAATAAATGTCGTATCTCTCTGGAACATAATTCGAAGGAAATAATAGATAAATAGATATAATTCATCAGGCGACGAAGATCTGAACAGCACTACTCCCACTGTACGTACGTAGTGCACTTGCACTGGGCAGGGAAGTGGTTGCCGATTCAGAGGTCAGCTTTAACAGGCTGTTCGTTAATCATAGCGGACACGATAATTGGATGATGAATAAATTATGCGATTCAGTTGGATGCCTGGTAGAGAAATGCGAATCATTACTGGCATTAGGTGTGTGTTCCAATTAAATATATTCAAGTCGGAGCGTAACTTCTCTTCTGCGCGGCATTTACTAAATGGGATAGGAGCTTTTAGTAATAAAATTAACTGAATTTATTAAGTGGGGCATTACTTTTACAGTAGCCGGGCAGGATTTGCAAAATGAAGTATGGTTATGGTGGTACGCATCTACAGTTAATCTATGAAATTAACAAGTTGTTCTATCGAGCACTTCATTTCGTAGAAGCAGTGTACGATGGGAATTTAAGCATGGTCATGTCAACGCACATCTAACTACTAATCAACAAAATTTACAGTTTTTTAGATGGAGCATTACTTTCAAAAGAGAGAACGTGTATCATTCACGTCTGAAATGTGATCAATTAAGAGCAATTGTTCTCATTAGAAACTCCAGCTACAGCAGATCCAAATTATTCAGATGATAATAAATTGGTGGCGATAAGGAAAAGTTTCTACAACTCCTTTAAATGTAATCATTTACATTTATCAGTTTATTTATGTATGACTATTAATCGCTCAGTTATTTTCTTTAAATTTGTGGCGCTCATGCATGAGGGTCTAGCTTGCAGACAACCAGAGACACAGCGTACAGTATAGACCACACCGTACTCGGTTTATTTGTATCATAGCGTTTGAGACATAGCTGGGTTATCTACCTATGAAATCTTTTTCAAATTCGGATGAGTGTTGATAACTTTATGTGCTAATTTTTGATGGCATATGGCTAGCAAGGTGACAATGCTTGGCAGAAATTAAGCTTGGACACGCTTCCATCTTTCCGTTGGAAATCGGAAAGCATACACACTTGCCTGCGCGTAGGACCCTTATAGCAGCATCCTGGCAATTGACATGAGCAACGAATGTATTTCAGTGTAAAATCTTGTCGTTATTTCTGACGGAAGGGTGCACACTAGACAAGCCGCACACCGTCATACAGCACGGGCGGAGAGCCCTTATAGTCAACGTTTGACAAACGCTCGTTCCATTGAAATAAATTTTATTGTGAGTCGCTATTTCAACTCTTTCTTTCATGTTGTTTATAGTTATATGCTACGTTGCAAATAGTGTTAATCTCACATAAAAGTGCACCTATAATATCATTCAATGAATAGTAAAAAAACTGTATTTCGTTCCGGTCGAATCTCTAACGCCCTGAATTACGTACAAATATGCTGTTGTAGAGCCCATACTGTTGCCAGTACAGTGCCGCT
>LQNS02278140.1:9310658-9341961 GCA_001587735.2 Parhyale hawaiensis | reverse complement strand
ATAAAAGTGCACCTATAATATCATTCAATGAATAGTAAAAAAACTGTATTTCGTTCCGGTCGAATCTCTAACGCCCTGAATTACGTACAAATATGCTGTTGTAGAGCCCATACTGTTGCCAGTACAGTGCCGCTTTCGCTTTTGACAGCTTGATAAAAGGACACAATACTCCACATACAGCCAGCCATCGCGATCAGTGTCGCAAGAGAGCTAACTGTAGTAAACACTTTCCCGTGATGTAACTTGAGTCATTCAGACAGCGCTTTCTAAGTTGTTTGATTTTGTAGTTTCGCCCGTAATTACGTACTTACGCACGTCTATAAAATTGATCATAATGAATAAATACCTCGTACTTTTATTTAGCCCATATATAGGGATGAGATTTACTATAGTCTGACCATTTTATCAAGGCTGTTCGGCCTTGGTCAAATTCCTCTATAGCGTTGCTTATTCTATGGGTATTTCTGAGATTTTGTTCGGCCCATGTCTTAGCTTCGCCCACTAATTCTATTTAGAGAAATCTCAGAAATACTCACAGAATTGGCACCACAATAGTGACATTTGGCCACGACCGAACTGCCTGGATAAAATGGTCAGACTATAGTAGAATTATCTGTAGATCATTTTAAACTGATATAACTTTACTGTAGGATGTTATATGCATTCGTATTTTCCGTATTGTATAATTGAACTGTCATAACGAAAGAAGTTGCGCGAATCGGTCTCCAATATTAAGCACAAGAGCTTCAGCAGGCACCAAAATCTGTAATAAAACTTATTGTTACTAGGATTAGACCTGAACAACTGGAGTCTAGCGGGAGCTCCCAGCCCACAGCAAGTCACAACATCACGCTACAAGACTGTCTTACCCTGAGCCCTGAATAGAATGTTGTTCCTCTGTCGGCAGAGTTACGACACTCACAAAACTAACCCCTCTACAGCCCCACTTTTGCATGAAGCGAAAAATTATTATCTTTACGCCATCAAACTCTCACAATTGTGTAATAATCGTAATATACTTGTGATACCTGCTGGATTAATTAGGGAACGTCGTGAATGGCCTAACATTATTTACGGATACCACTGTAAGGACAGGTGCATTATATACGGTAATAAATGTTATGATTCCGTACCGATAATAACAAAATATCGCATAGAATACGATGCGTTCACCTGCCCACTCAAAGTGTCAAATAGTTCTTGCGGCTGGTCGATGAAACTCCAATAAAATGTTTCATCGTTGATACGGGGACCTCACACAAGAAGCGAAATGATTGTGGTGATTTATATTATGAGGAATGTGTCTATAAGGAATCGTAAATGTATGACATTTGAATTATAGGGCAGCAAAAGTAACCAAATGGGATAAAATTAATTGACGTTTTTGCGATGGTTTACACTGATGAATTTGTGTGTCTTGCTAAGAAATACATTCCATACGTCATCACGTACAGTCTGGTTTCTGTTTGAGGCTACATTGTCGATTGGGGAAGACATCGACATTTTATTAATTACTAGAGGTAGAGCCTACTGTATATGGTGGCAGTAAGCAGTTACCTACAAAACTACAACCAGAACAATCGATGAAAATATGTAGGAGATAATATTAGTGGATATTATACGCTATAGTTTGCCTAATACTCAGTCCGCAGTTGTGTTGAACTTATATGTATTGGATGGTGCCAGTTGTAAAATTGCCCGAGTATTTGTACATTTTATTTCTTTAGTTGTTGCGTGGGATATACGATGTTAGACATGGCAGAGCACAAACGATTTCGCTGTAGTACAGCTGTGAAGTCCGTCCTCATACACTTCGAAAGTACAATTTAAGGACTTCGAGTTGGCTAATGAAAGAACGGTTGACTTTAAGCGGCTATAATGGTTATGGTCTCACCCAAACATTCTAATGAAGCCACTGTTCGGCGGTAGCAGTTTTACGCCTTCCTGCAAAAAAAAAAAAAAAAANACATAAAAGTGCACCTATAATATCATTCAATGAATAGTAAAAAAACTGTATTTCGTTCCGGTCGAATCTCTAACGCCCTGAATTACGTACAAATATGCTGTTGTAGAGCCCATACTGTTGCCAGTACAGTGCCGCTTTCGCTTCTTGACAGCTGGATAGAAGGACACAATACTCCACATATAGCCATCGCGATCAGTGTCGCAAGAGAGCTAACTGTAGTAAACACTTTCCCGTGATGTAACTTGAGACATTCAGACTGCGCTTTCTAAGTTGTTTGATTTTGTAGTTTCGCGGCCGTAATTACGTACTTACGCACGTCTAAGAAATTGATCATAATGAATAAGTACCTCGTACTTTTGTTTAGCCCGTATATAGGGATGAGATTTACTATAGTCTGACCATTTTATCAAGGCTGTTCGGCCTTGGTCAAATTCCTCTATAGCGTTGCTTATTCTATGGGTATTTCTGAGATTTTGTTCGGCCCATGTCTTGGCTTCGCCCACTAAATTCTATTTAGAAAAATCTCAGAAATACTCACAGAATTGGCACCACAATAGTGACATTTGGCCACGACCGAACTGCCTGGATAAAATGGTCAGACTAAAGTAGAATTATCTGTATATATTTTTAAACTGATATAACTTTACTTTAGGATATTATATGTATTCGTATTTTCTGCATTGTAATATTGAACTTTCAGAACGAAAGAAGTTGCGTGAATCGGTCTCCAATATTAAGTATACGAGCTACAGCAGGCACCAAAATCTGCAATAAAAATTATTTGTTACAAGGATTAGACCGAAACAACTGGAGTCTTGCGGGAGCTCCCAGCCCACAGCATGGCCCAACATGACGCTACAAGACTGTCTTACAGTGAGCCCTGAATAGAATATTGTTCCTCTGACGGCAGAGTAACGACTTTCACAAGACTAACCCCTTTACAGCGCCACTTTTGCATGAAGCCAAAAAATTAATATCTTTAAGTCACCAAACTCGCACAAACGCATAATAATCGTAATACACTTGCGATACCTGTCTGGATTGATGAGGGAACTTCTTGAATGGCCTAATATCATTAACGGATACCACTGTGAGGACATGTGCATTACATACGGTGATAAATATTATGATTCCGTACCTATAATAATAAAATATCGCATAGAATACGCTGCGTTCAACTGCTCACTGAAAGTGCCAAATAGGTCTTGCGGCTGGTCGATGAAACTCCAATAAAATGTTTCCTCCTTGATACGGGAACATCACCCTATAGTTTGCATAATACGCAGGCCGCAATTGTGTTGAACTTTTAGGTATTGGATGGTGCTAGTTGTAAAATTACCCAAGTATTTGTACAAGTTATTTCTTTAGTTGTTTCCTAGGATATACGATGGTAGACATTGCAGAGCACAAACGATTTCGCAGTAGTACTGCTGTGAAGTCCGTACTCATACGCTTCGAAAGTACAATTTAATGACTTGGAGTTCACTAATGAAAGGACGGTAGACTTTACGCGGCCATAATGGTTATGGTCTCGCCCAAACATTCTTATGAAGCAACTATTCTGCAGTTGCAGTTTTGCGCTTTCCTGCAAAAAAAAAAAAAAAAAACGCAAAGAAAAATCTTTCGTACGTAAGCTCTGATGAGATTATAGATATATTTTTGCGCACGTCTTGCCACATTTCAAAGATGCTTCGCATATTCAAAGATCGAAATTAATAAAATCTTAGCGGTGTGACGTGAGTGTGCAAGTAATGCGTACCATCTTGCAAAAATAGTTCGCATTTGTAAAGAGTTTCATAATTCCTTTTTTTCTCATGATAACTTACTACCATTGGTTATTACAGCGGCCAGCGCAGTCCTGCATCTCTGTTTGATATTCAGTCCTTTGCGTATGAAAATAATTCCAGGCAGTTAATCGAATGTAAACGAAAGCAATTCCAGAAAAAGAGCAGAATTTTGTTCATTGCCGTCGTGCCAAAGGCATATTTGCTTGTGAGTTTTTGCATGCATTGAAGAGAACAAACGGTGCGCGCCTGGTATGTGGGCGATGAGAGGTAATTTCATGTATAATATATACTACATGTGCTAGCAATATTATTGCTCCTTCTCGTGTATTCAGCATGAAAAAAGGTAATAAAAGTTATGTTCATGGCAAGATGTGGAAGAAAATTGGGCATAAAATTACGAGTAGGTGTTTAACACGTGCCTTCTTTCCTTAGCTGTGCTGGGAGATACGTATAAGGGTTAATAGTGTTAGCCCTTTTCTGCTCGAAACGGAAATATAACTGGTTCAGATATGATCATTTATTTATTACAAAATCGGAAACTAGTGTGCGGTGGAAGTCCGCACCCACCCATCTCAGCAAAGCGAAAGTGGGGCTAATTAAAAATATCTACGTTTTTTTTTTTACTGAAATACGGTCACTAAACCTAGGTCAAAAGTGCCTGAACTTTTTTCTTTTATCAGTGCAGAAGGGTGAGACTGGTACAGTGCAGAAGGGTGAGACTGCTACAGTGCAGAAGGGTGAGACTGCTACAGTGCAGAAGGGTGAGACTGGTACAGTGCAGAAGGGTGAGACTGGTACAGTGCAGAAGGGTGAGACTGGTACAGTGCAGAAGGGTGAGACTGGTACAGTGCAGAAGGGTGAGACTGGTACAGTGCAGAAGGGCGAGACTGGTACAAATATGTTTACTTGCTTATTATTATGCCTAAGGTGCGCCACGTTCAAAAGTGTCGGCGTATTTTTATTATGCCCAATGTAGGCCTATGCCTGAATATAAGGTGTGATTTTGCCAGTCATCACTTGCTACACTGCAATACTGTTCTGTTACTCCAGGCAGCTTTTATATCCTTTTCTGGATTAAGAATCTAAAGTTCACAGTGAGATGGGGGACTACAATTACATGTCCATGAATAATCCAATTTCACAATCTCAAAACTTTTTAAAAGATGGTCTTCAATGTCGCTATTCTCTCCACGAAATATAGCTACAACGAAGCATAAAATCGGTTTTTATTGTCAGATCAACGGAAGTCTCCGCGTAAATATCAGAGCAATGCAGACAGAAATAGCGCCGTGCTTAATTAGATTCCGATTTTTTTCTAGCGGGAGTGTCGCAAGAGTGGCACTCTTTCGAGGGGGCCACCTCTGTGTATGGCAAGGGCAGGGTGAGCCAGCTTACTGTGTACGGCGCTCACTAGTGCTACATTGCGTGGCTAGGTAGGGTTACATTAGGTAAAGTTAGTAGAGGCTGGTTTAGTATCTACAGGTTTAGTTGAGGGTTTTATTTGGGAAACGTTAGGATAAGTTATTTTGGAGAATTGTATGTTAGGTCAAATCAAGCAATGGTAGGTGAGCACAGTTTTGGTTAAGCTAAGTTAGGTGAGGCTGTGACTGGGTAAGTTGGGTTAGTATCGAGGCCCGTTCTATTGAACGCCAACATTAAGCCTAAAAGGCTTTACTTGCTTGAAACTTCAGGCAAGTGAGCTGGTTTCCACCCTCTGAATGAATTTCAGGCGCTGACACCAAGTAGGTTACTCTTGAGACTTTCAGCAAGTCATCTATCTCCGTAAAATGGAATTTTCAGCCGGCTCGATGTAATCGGGTTGCTTTTAGCACTTGAAACATTCAAAGTTGCAAAACCAAAGCTTCTGTCGGAAACTTCAAGGCAGAAAAAAATTGCAGGCTGAATTTCGGCGTCCAATCGAACGTGACCGTGGTAAGGTTTCATTAAGCACATCCGGTTTTGTTACGTTAAGGTATGTAAGGCTAGGATTGGCGACTGCTATAGTTCACATACCAAAATTGCACAAACACGACAATAAGTCAGGCATAGAATAATTCGCGCTTTCTTCGTGGTGTTCGTATTATTGTGCTACGCGTAAAGCATTAGGTAGCCCTCGGAGACTAACTTTACCTAAGGACAACAGTTACTTATTATTCATTTATCTCACTGCTTGTTTCTGTTGTGATCGATTGTACGAGTAGTTATAGAAGGTAGATTTATGAAAAAATAACATTGATGTTACAAGTAATAATCTAAGCGTTACATAATAAATCAGCATATTTCTGTAAATTTATGACAAAGAGGGGTGGGGAGGAGAGGAGGTCGAAGATTATATCGTGGTACAAGAAAAAAATAATGTACTCTCATATTCAACTCGCCTTTGCAGCTGATGTACGACAGAGCAGATAATATTTTAAGTATGTCCCATTTGTCCAGGGGACGATACAACTGTTTCGGGAAAACGCAGCTTAGTACAACGGCCCTTTTAGTGCCTACTCTGGCGATGACTATTAGGTACAGTATGTTAGTGCTAGGTCAGGCACATAAGGTTAGATTAGATAGGCGGCAGTAGACGAACCAACCGGCCCATTCTCAAAGAGACACCGAAACTTGCGCCCCGGCCTTCTAAGAGCTTACGTTCTGAGCTCACACTTCTTGTATCGCAGGTTTGAGGCCAACCTAGGCACGCGAACTCTTTGCTGATCTAGGTGTGCTGACGCGGCAATTGTGGGAGTGCAGAGCGGCCGTGGGGGCGCTCACCATCCTCAGAGATGAGGGGGGTAGGGGAGCGCACGTCACTGAATCTTCCGTCAAAATGGCGCCATAGTTCTTGATAACCGGTGGTTGGCTGCAGCCGTACTTACTCCTCTGGGGCCAGCGGGCCTATAGTGTTAGATGAGGTGCGTGTAGGAGTGAGGATAGGTTAGACAAGCATTGAATAGGCACTGTTCGTGACGACTGCAACGACCGCGGCCAGAACCGCCGCCGCGAAGACCGCGAGTTGACTCTGGTTTCAGGACAACATGTTGCAATAATTTTCAAACATTTACGTTTCCTTGAAGGTAAAGACTCAACGAGAACACTGGCAATGACTAATAGATATCGTACGCTCCATGCGTCGCTCGGGCAGTGGTTCACATGCCGCAAGTACAGAGTAAAAGTCTGCTTTAGAAAACAACCATAATTGTTATTACTGGCTGTGACTCCTCTGCCACAAGTACAGAGCTATGACCGGCTATGCAGAGCAAAATAAGTGCTCTTAAGAACTGGTAAGAAAGCTAGTAAGAGACTAGAGCAGGAAGGATACATCCAGTTACATGATCACTACCATTGAAAAATTTCTCCTCATATCTATGGTCACAAGAAATTTCCTTGTATATGAAGCCGCTTCTTCGACTCAACTTTCCTTTTCGCCCGTTAACTAGCCCTTAATTGTTGAGTCCCTCAGCTGGGAACAATATTTATATATAAAAAGTAGCAAGCCTCTTAATCTGCCTTCCTGAGCAACAAAAACCAGTCTGATAAGCGAAACAAACTCTGAGAAAGCAGATGGTCAACTTTCCTGCATGGGATGACAAGCTTTCTTCTTGGCGCCCAGCAGAACTGGAGTCACGTCGGCACTCGTGGATCTTCCGCCCCTAGCCAGCCCCAGCTGCCAGGCTTTCCTTGCGTCGGCAAACCAGTTTCATTTTCACTCGCTTGATTGGTTTTAATATCAAGGAAAAAACTTGAAGATAAGAGAGAGAACTACTCAGTGTGTTAAACATTTGCCTCACATGACAATAGGTTATGATACCAAGTGATCACTAGGCTTATGTGATGATAGGTAAAAAAATACTGCGTACATACAATACTAGATCACTCTGAGAGCGCATACCTCCACCAAGTGAGGCAACGGTAGAAAAAAATTCAAACTGGTTCTGAAACCATGATGTTCTTTGTATAAACTCCAAAATCTAATCAGTTGTGCCTTTTTATATTAATAACAGCTTGTTCAATTTTCTTGAAGATCCGTTCATTACTTTTTGAGTTATACTGTTAACAAACGTTATGACAAACATAAGTCAAACATACAAACGAACAAAGCGATCTGCACCAAAATTTGATAATTTGTGTCCTTTAAAAATACTAACAAACTCTATAAATGTCATAAAGATCCATTCATTATTTTTTGAGTTATTGTGCTAACAAGCATAAAATTAAAAACAGTGACAAACGAACGAACGAAAGGATCATTACCAAAATTTGATCATATACTCTTTGTTATATACCTAAAAACTCATGTTATTTTTATCAAAATCCATTCATAACTTTTTGAGTTAAGGCATCGAGAAAAATGAGGCAGACAAACAAACAAACGGATGGGCATATATGTTTCTCGTAACATAGTTAATAATCCCTGTAAATTTCATCCAAATCGGTTCATAACTTTTTGAGTTATCTTGGTGACAGACAGACATACAAACAAACACGACGAAAACATAACCTCCTTGGCGGAGGTAAATATTGATCAGCTGGCTGACTCACTTGGTAACGTTAGCGAAAAACTAAGATTGGCTTTCGATCACTTTTCATCTTCAATATTGGATGAAAAAGCGGATTGGGAATTGAACACTTGACTTACATGAAGATAGGCAAAAACCTATAAACTAGCTAGTCAATTGAGCAACAGCTGCTCGGTATGTAGAGGGATAATCATTGGAGAGCTGGTAGCAAAATAGGGTTGTACCCCGCCTATAATCGCTTTAATTTCTACTTTGAACATTATAATGGTACCTCATTTTATACCTAATCCTTCAACAATCATGCAATGCGACATCTGCGAATACTCTACAGTAAGAAAAGTAGGGTGCAGTCGATCGGGTCCCAAAACCGTGCACAGTGCTCATCAGTGAACAGTCAGATATACGTGCTGAATTAGACACTATAGAAAGTGTAATTATTAATCTCAAAGCATATGCCAGTAGCCTGGCTATGAAGGAATGTTCATAGTGCATTCTAGCCCCTTAGTTAATGGAAAATCATCAGACATTGCAAGAATTGTGAGCACTTTATTGCGTGAGTTCCTATTTAGTCTTACATATAGACTACATTATACTAGAGTTTCCTTTCAAAATTCCAAATGCAAGTGAGCATAGCTACCTCTAACCAAAAGTGAACTGGTCGTGGCATTATCATGTAACGTTTTCATCAGAAAGAGAAATAAATTCGTTTGCAGATGTCAATGGAGGAAGATGATCATTGAATTTTAGGGCACCAAAATGATCTCAAATTAATTTTGTAAGTTACCATTTACAATACTTGCTGTGTGAGCGTCTCTTAATAGTAGATGCAATCTTCTAGTTTCCAAGAATAAGCTATTTTTTTATTTGGGATAGCCATAGCGTAGTTTTATATATTATTTACGGTCAGACCGACTAGGGGGGAGTTGACAGTCAAGAATTGTAGCCGTAGATGAGTGTTGGCCAACAGCACCTTATCCATTCAAATCAAATCACACCAGCGGCAAGTATTCGTCTTTGTAAGCTTCTGGAGCTTCGAGCTGCACAGGCATGCACACGAAGGTACCTTGCGCCAACGCATGGGAAAGCGTTTTGGTACAACAATTATCGAAGGGTAACCGTAACGTAAAAATTTGTTTAAAATGCAATCTCATGGAAGAAGCTTTGGATAGCACAGTTGTTCACATTTTATTCACAAAAACATGCTATTTGCGCTCTTTAGAAATTTTATATCTTAATTTTTTTTTAATTTTCCTGTAAAATGCGGTGAACAACACATCTGACAGACGTCCCTAAAAATTTCTTAGTAGGACGTTAAATCCATAAGCTTCTTAGGTATTACTGCATTACGAGAATTACGAAATAACGCACATTCTTGAAAACTTCTCCCTTTCTTCCAGCTCCTTGACACATTGATGAGCTGCTCATTACTACATAAAGAAAGCGTCCCAGAGACTGGAGAAAAACCAGTAAAGTTACAGCTCTGGGCTTCCATGATGTAAGAATTAAAACGAGAGGGTAGCGGCGTTATTGAATATTTCATGAAGCAAAAAAAAAAAAAAAAANTAAAATAATATACCACCGTTTGTGCGCCCTGAAAGGTCAATAAAATGTTTTGGGAAGATTTGTCAACGTTTTCTTGCTTATTTGTTTTTTATTATGCAACAGCGAGTTCTTCCACACATAGAATAGGCAAATAGACTTTACTCTTTATACTTATAATGCAGCGTTTTTTCTAATTAAATTCTACAAACACTGGATAGACTTTGTATGTAAAATTCAATGGAGCTGTCCAATTATTAACACGAGGAATTACTAATAAATTTATTGCTAAAAGCCGAGGTTATGTGAAATTAAAAAAAAAAAAAAACAAGTCTCCCGCGGTTAGCTGCTTCAGAGAGCGCCATAAATGTAGAAAATTATTTTTGCAGAATTGTTGAGCCCAAGGCGATGCTCTGTATTTGACATGACCTTGAACTTCAGCAATAAATTAATAAACGGTTAATTTCGGCAATTTGACAATCCCATTAAAATTTTACAAATGGCGCCTATCTTCCAAAAGAAGTTTCTGAAAATATAAATTTTTCGTAAGGAGTTTATTGCTCAGCGAGCAGCCTTTCAGAATTTTTACTACATATATGTCAGTAGTAAAATTTAATTTGATGTACATTTGCAAGTGTGTTGGTCCTAAAGCAGCATGCTTTCTCGAACCCACATAAAAAAAACAGATTTTGCACGCTCATGTAAGGACAATACTACAGCTTTTGTGCTGCTTGAGCTCACGAGGGCAGGCCTTTCCCTTCTGTGCCCGGCAATGCGTGTTTTTTTTTTTACGATAACACGCCTCACTGCAGCACACCACCGCAAGCGTACACACTAAGAAAAATATTGTTCAAAAACCAGTGCGTCTTGTTGTTCAACAAGGGAAAACACCTGCATGCTAGCGCTCATGCAGTGCGGCTACCGGAGGTATATATCATAGGTTCAAGGGACTGTATGCTTAATTTAATTTTTCAGTGTGACTAGTGTTATCTTGGAGTCACCAAACTAGTAAACGTTCAACGAGCTTATTTAATATATATCTAGGGTAGACATAATATTCTATTCACTCTACGTGTATAGTCTATGTGACCGCCGTCACAGTGCATGCAGCTACGTTCATTATTCTGAGAAGCATAAGGGATAAATTAGTATAAACAGAAGATATCTCCGATTTGCCCTCTGAATGGTAACGAAAATTCAGATTATCTCAAAGTGGATTCAATTTGCTAGATCACGAAAGGTTCGAGTAGTAATATAAGAATCTGAATTTCATATTGAATGTTTTTAAACGACTTGGAGAGAGGATTCAAGATTTGTGATTATTATGAATCATCTTCAATTTCCCAATGACCAAACTAAGTCTAAATTCCGGCTTCTGTTATTACAACGCTTAGTGATATGATGGAGGCAAATACAAATCGAACACAATCCGGATTACACTGAGAAATAGCGTTATCCTAAAAGAAGCACTCACTGCCTTGCAACGACAAGAATTACCTGCATTGTGCGTGCTGCAGGAGCACGCACAATGCATTTCCCGTGCTGCACTAAGGCAAGCATTTCTTGTCACTACACAAAAATGGGCGCTCGTTTGGTGCAAAGGCCTTTTTCCAGAGTACAATGCAGTAAAGCAAACTGAAGAGACGTCTGTGCATGTATAGGTACGTACGTAACATAGAGGCTGCTCTCGATATTAGGCCCAACTTTTTTATGCAATTTTATTGTTTAAGTTCAAAATTCTTACCCCCAGCTATTGGATTAAATTATGTACGCTCGGTTCAAAACCACATATAGAGAGTACATGAGAGTAAATAACTTGTACTTGAATAATAAAACTGCATCAGTCAAAGAGGGAGAAGAAGGGAGCCCATTCTGAGAACTATATTTGAAGAATTATGAGTCAGAAGGATAAATTGTAAAGATTGAACTTTCACAATATTTGAATTTTTATGTACTTTTTGGGATACACTACGCAATAATAATAATAATAATAATAATAATAATAATAACAGGTTTAGTACGCATGGAAATTAATTTAGGGTACTATACATATATTTGACAGCTCTTCCTTAGAAAGATTTACGAAACATTAAAAAAATTCTTAGGGAATTATCAACCAGACTGAAACGAAGCCCATGGTCTCTGCCTGATACCAGGAAATAACAACAGGGAAACTTTCGAAACCTGTGACGAGCCTGGTAAGTTGAGAGTTTTTCCGCAGGTAATTTTACCGCTCAGAGATGAACTTCTCGTATTCACAATCCACTTCGGATCCGGCGAAGAAGCAAAAATCATTTAATTCCTGGAAGCGTTGACTCTTAGCGCTCTACAGAGCAGATTATGCAGAGCTAGATCGATACGAGAGAGCTTATAATGCGCATTTAGGCCTTCAGATGGCGAACTCATCTCTGCCTCTGCTCATCTTCCGTGGCGGGGGAGCACAAAATTATACAACAAAGGCGCCCAAATGATGAGTTTTTACGGTGCCGTAACCGGTCTTATTCGTGCCAAACGAAGCGAGCTTTCACTGGCCAAGCAAAAACCGCACCCACCGCCCTGGGACTCGGTCAAGAGCAGCCCTGTGTGGCTTGTTTTCTCTGCGGAGGCAGTCAGACCGAGGCGGGGGGACTGCTTTGTTTTGATGATTCGTGAACAATAATAACCGGTAAAGCCCAATGCACACGACACACTTCTGTTAGAACCATCGTGAGAAAAATCTGTCCGAAAGCCGGCGTGCTGCGTGCACACGCATCAAATACGTGAGTCAGGGGTTATTGGTTGTTGTTAAGCAGTCAAAAGGTGAAGATCTCGCTGGCTATATCTAGAAATTAAATGTAATATAGAACAGTATATGCGACTTCGAAGATCGTTTGCGCAGTTTGTTTCAAAATAAGGAACATGATGGTCTAACTTTACGAAAAACTTTATAGTTCTATCGTAAATTTCGTAATGATCATCTTTGTAATGAGAATAACTAGCTCCAATCAGGTAGCACAATTCAAGCAAAGGCGATCATCTAATGGCTTCTGAGAGCTTGCCGAATTTTTTGAAGATTTTTAACCTATTAGAATAGTTTTTGCATTGGATTATAATTTTCCAGAAAGCCTTGAATTTATTTATTAACATCCATTTTCAAGATCACGCCAAGCTTAATGAGAGTTCTACACTGGGTGTCTTACGCGGTTCCCGATGTAAGACTGCCCAAAGTTATTTTATAAAACTTGCTTTTTAGCCCTCGTTACCGAAGCTAAAAATGTTCCCAGCAGATATTCTACGGTAAGGAAGAAAGATAGAAAGAAAGGAAGAAAGAAAGGAATTTTTAAAGTATATCTAAAAATATTCCTGAATGACAGAAGCATCGTCTGCTCGTTTCTGCATGCGTAAGGAAATATTAATCGTTAGAAAACTGCGGTTAATCCTCTATGTACCTTCCAAAAATTCTCAGCTTAATGGGGCATTGAATTAATGACAAGCCGATAACAACGGTAATGATACGTTTAAAATATATATACATTTTACATATAATACAATATTATATTAAGATGATAATAAAACATGATATGTAACATCCACAGATGAGTTTATCAAACCTGTGGCAAGAAGCTGGCCCAAATGCATGTAGCTAGCGACTCAACGAGAATAAATATTATTATTATGTTAACATTTTTTGTATTCTGATTTGCATGGAGCGTCTTTCTGGGACATCAACGTCAATTTAAAATAATGATGAAAAATGGGCTTTTTTTAGCATGTGGGAATATTAAACAGAAATATGACACCGTATAGAAACAAATCAGAAAATGATGTCACAGGAAAGAGCAAGCTGGTAGCAGCAAAACAGTACTCAGTGTGTAAAATAATATAGACATTACTAGGTATCAATGGTAATAACGTTGTCCTGTTGGTGTTAACTGTTATTGCTGTTAATATTCTTCGTCTTCTCGTTCTCTTTCTTATTATTATTATTATTATGAATATGAGTAGCACTATAGTTAATTTTTTATAAAGGTGTTGAATATTAATATTGCGATAAATACTAATATTAATATTATTATTCCTATCTTTTATTTCACAATCATCATTATCATAACATTGTGTAGAATGAATACTAATAATTAAAGCTCATAACACCGTCATTCGGTATATTTTTCTTAAGAATCGCACTGTGAGTCGCAAGCACAAACGAGCGTTTAAATTAAAAACACCTGACATGATAGTACGTACCTTCAGCTACATAGAAAACGATTTTTCCCTGAAGACGTTTGTACTCGTTATGAAACGCAATACCTCCAGAGAGAGAATATCATTCACAGCACTTTCCCTGGCTACAGCCCCTGCGGTGCCGCGGGAAGCCTGCATTAGCGATGACATACCTAGCACACCAGGTAATGTTTTCAGGAACCGAGAGTTGGTCATAGTTCCCAGCACTTTCACTCAGCTAATGGGTGTCTACAGAGCTGCCGATCATTAGCGAGTCCCCAGAAGAACCTCATTGCAGTCTTTGTACTAAGCTCTTTTTGAAATTTCTGCCTCGCTGGTGGAATAATTACTTCTTGTTTGATGATTATACGTAGTAGCACAAAAATTCTTTGACATCAAGGAAAAAAAAAAGAAAACGAACAGGAACTCAAGCGAGTTCAATGCCTACTATCAAACAAAAAGCTACCCTGACAAGATATAGTAGTGGAAGATAAAACAAAGTCCTAGCTCAGCATTGAACTGAGCTAATGGGCACAGTTCCTTGCCCGAAGGAAGAAGAAAGTTGCTCCACTGAAGAAGCTCTGAACAAGTTTAATCGCTGTGGTGTCTATCAGGCCACTTGTGACGATCCTGCTTTTATTTTCTTCCAGTTTTTTTTCTGATGAGTGACAACCAGGTATCATAGATACTTTGTTAGGTGATGGACAAATTATGCACGGTTTTAAATAGTGTTTCTATTTATTTTCTTATTTCATCTATCATTTATTTATTTTCTTTATTTTTATTTGATGAGCAAACGCCAGCATCATACATTTAAAAAAATGATGAACTTGGTGCTAATATCAAGTAACCTGCAATCAAATCATTATATTGTAACCCAGTAGTGGTTACTTATTTTTTATTTTATTTTTTTTTTGCGAAACAGCGCTCTTATAAAATACCAAGGATATGCTTTTCTTCTGGTAAAGGGATGGCGTGTCCGCTATGTTTTTTATCGCATTTTCAATTTTGAGGTGAGTGACGACCCGCTGCATTTTATTATGACCCTAGGCATTACTATTGTAATCCCTACCATACCAGAATAATTGTTAAAGACGTTGCTGTAATTTTGAAACCGTGTTGGTCTCATATTCGTTACTCACGATTGAACTGTCACACTGTCATCCATGTGGATGCAAATATGTAGGCAATTTTTTATTCTTTTTATGATTAAGAAAAAAAACTTGTAAAAACGTGCCGTCAAATACCTAGTTAGGATTGCAATCGTGAAGTTTTTCGTTATATCACACTAGCTCCATCACAGAGATATTCATGAATGAATTTTCTCTTCAATGAGTTTCTTCAAAAAAGAACGCAAATAATTAAATAGAATGGAATGCGTAAGCATTCCAGCAAGCCTCTTTCTACCTCCACGTTGGACTGCACGTTTTGAATGACTGGCCAGAAGGATATAAAAATTACACCCATCATGTTGGCACTCCCTGTTCGTGTCACACATGCGGCTGCTCGTGATCTGTGTCAATCTATAAAACGAAAAACGCAAAAAAACCAGTCACTGCGTTTTAGCTGGAATAGAAACGCCACGTGCCCGGCCTAACTACTGGGCGGTGTGGAGCATCGACAACCCCACGCGGAGGGCTAACCACATGGTGGACGTCCGAGACTCCAGGGCAGAAGCAGACATTACCTACAACACTACATGCATGGGGTCCGTCCGTACGAGACCACGAGCCGCAGGTGAAATTTCCAATAGGCGCACTGCGTGCACGCACCGATCTGCATAACGGCGGTGGCCTGTACCTGATAGGAGGGGTTGTACCTATATTTTTATTCTCTCACACTATTTTATCTTCTATATTGTGAGTAGATTGGTTCTTGCTTTGTTGCATTTAGCGTGCATGCTAACATATGTACGTTTACTGAAAATATTACAGTAATTTTGATACTTGATTCACAGCCCTGGGGATCTGTTACCGGAGAATGTAAATTCGATCACAGTGTTAATAAATGTGAACACGTGAGAAAAGAGTAACAGCAGCTTAGAATTTATCGGTGTGTATATATATATATTCTTTTTGGCAAGAAATGGAGCAGGATTAGGAAGCACTGATGTTAGTAAATGCGTTACAAAGATAGTATTGTAAAGGTAGTTTTTAAACGTATACTGAAAAAAAGATTGCATTGACCAAGCTTTTGAAAGTCTATACCTCAGAGGAAGTATGGGGGGGGGGCAACATAAACCGCAGACTAATGAAAACAGTCTTCAGTCTGTGGCGCAGGCCACAGACAAAGGAAAGCACAGAGAGGCAGTGAACTGAATTTCAGGGTTGATGCCATTGAGATGGTGATGAAGCAACTCCACATTTCTTTTAGTATAACTGCAAAATTATATCATCAACGTATCTCTGTCAGATAAGATTTGCCGTTATGTACACTCCAAAAAGTTTGATGAATAAACTTAGTTCAGTAGAGGATAACAACTACTACTATGAACTATAGAACCTGAATGTCCAGTATCCCAGGCAATAAGAAAGCATAGCATTGTATTATCACATCGTTACTGATATAAACATTAGGGTGTGGACATAATACTACTAGTAAAATAAGTTTGAGTATGTTATTACCTCCGCGAAAGAGCTAATGTTTTAGTCGAGTTTATCTTTCTGTTTGGTTGTTTGTCTGCTTGTCTCTGACCAAGATATATAGAAAAGTTATGAAGGGATCTTTATGAAATTTGCAGGGATTGATAGACATGTTAGGAGAAACAGATGAATAACTTTTGGTGAAGTTCCTTTCAGACGTTTATCTGTTTATTCGTCTGCCTCATTATTCTTGGTAGCATCCCACTGTAGCAGCAGCCATACGTGCCGAATTGGTGGCCGCAATCGAGTGCCGAACTAGGTGAGAGATCTTTGTGGGGCACGATGCGCTGAGTCAGCAAGTTGCTTGGTATGCACAACTTCCGTGGGGGCGCTTGCTATGCTCAGAAATATTGGTAGGGGAGCTCGAATCGTTGAACCTTCCATCGATGGCGCCATAGTTCTTAATGACCCGTAGTCGACTGCAGTTTTTTTGAGTCCACTGGAGCCAGTTGGCCTTCGCCTGTAGCATGAACCAGTGCGTGGGGGTTTCTAATGGGAGGGTTCTGTCAAGTTGACTATACCTTTACGTTTGTAACTCAAAAAGTTATGGACAGATCGTTATCAAATTTTCAGATAATGTTGGAGTTAATACAAGGAATCAAGTTCTTTAGTTGATTTTTTTTCTGGTTTTCTCTCTTCATATTTTGTGTTTATGTTAGTCAGTAACATAGCTCAGAAAGCTATGAACGGGTTTTCATGAAATTTATAGGAAGTGTTAGAAATATTAAACAACATAATTGACCAAACTTAGGTGATGATCGGTTCGTGCGTTTTTTGTTTGACTAATGTTTGCCAATATATTAATTAGAACGTGAAAAAAGTCACTGACGGATCTTCAAGCAATTACAAAAGTTGTCATTACGAACAAGAGGCACAATTAAGTGATAAAAGTTTGGTGATAATAGCGAGGAAATCCTAGTTTCAGGACCAATTTGAATTTTTCATTGCATGCCTTGCTTGGCGGAAGTATTCGCTCTCAAAGTTTTCTTGTTGTATACATCTTCATTTCAGTCACCCGAGCTAGGTCTCATGATATATGGTGGTACAATAAATGCATAGCGCACTAAGTGAAAAATAAAATAAGACTACGTCTGCTTCTAAACTCGATGCGATAATAAAAGAATAGGGAGATCACTGCTAACTTCAAAACAAGAAGAAGTTTAATATTGTTTGTCAATAGACTCATTATTAATTGCTTGAGCTATCCTTTAGTTGCTTTTGTATAGATGACTCATATACGAGCATCTTTGGAAACTCAAAAAATGACCAGTTTACAGCTATAAAAAATCACTTTAATTCATTTTCGGTGATCATCCACTATATAATAAAACACAGTCGTTGGTCGCTTGCTTGCTTGTTTGCTCCAATGTCGGTCCGTCTCTCCGTCACGCTCTATGGAAATATGATCGGAAGAAATGAAATATTTAAGCGTCCCTTAGGCTACATTCTGAAAATTGGGCAAAATTATCGAGAGCAATAAGTTATATATACCGTATATATGATCCTAAGCTTTGCTGAATGAACGGGTTCATAAACGGTGATATCAGAAATGCAACTGACTGCGCTAATTATATATATCCTAGCTTAGAGGCAAGATGTTAAATTTGCCTGTAAAAAGTCTTTGAAGGCTTAAAAACAGAAGATTAAGGGGGGTTTTGCAAAGTACTAATTTCCTGCTGTCATTTTCGATGGCTAGGCCTTTAGTATACCTAGAAGTAACAGAATTGGCCTCCAGTTGACACGAGCATGGAAATAAACAATGCGACGCTTTTGGAACGGGTTTAAACATTGTGAACAATCAATGTGAAACGGGTCATTCTTGTATCCAAAATACTTTTGCAGCCTTCATGTTCAAGCGTGCCACAAGGATTGAAATCACACGACACAAAGCACGAATTTATGCTGCCGTATAACATTAGAAATAAATAATTGTCATTCTACAACTCAGGTAACAGTGCAATAATAGAGTTACCCGAGCAAGGTTTAAATCGCAACTCTTAGATAAAAATTTCAACAGTTGAGAATAGCTGAAAAAATTTTTAAGTTATCTGGTTAAAAAGAAAATTATAGGAAAAAATATAATTCGACAAATGGTGTAGAATAGCAAAGCAAAAAATTCTATGCATTGTACAGCACTCTTTAACTCAACTCAATTTCACAAATTTGGTTTGCTCGTGACTTAATGAAAATATATTAGGGATACTGAACCCATACTCATCTGCAGCGGTAGTCTTAAAGTTTGCTAGAGTATATAGGGGCTCATTGGGGCACAAGTGGGTTTCTAAAGGCGGATTCTCACTGGAGCTAGACTTGAGTTACCGTCACAATCCATTGGCTTACAAACCACGTCGCTACTCGGATGATTGATCGAGCTAGATCGAGCGGCGGCATGCCGCAGCATGTGGTATTTTGGACGGCATCGGCTCAAACTTCAGAATAGATTCGTTTTATGAAGCATCTGACAAATTGGTTTTATAAGAGGATGTTGACAAAAACAGGGATAAGTTTCGTATATAAACATAAATTTTTGTCTTGAAAAGCGAAAACAACAGCAAAAGAATCGTCTAACTATCTTAAGCCCGGTGCCCACGTAACAACTTTCGTAGCCGCTAGCAACATAGAGCCAACTCAACAAATCCGACTGCGTAGTTGTAGCCGTGACTTCAGGATGACGTCTTTGTTCATCGTACTCCAATTCTTGAAAAATCAGTCTTTGTGGACTTGAACTGCTCATAATTAGGAGAGACAGCTGAAAGTTCACCATTGGCATTGAAGCGCAGATAAAAGAAAATAGACCGAATTCTTCGAAATGCAGTAACGCCTATCTAATCTAATCTAATCTATTAACACTCCAAGCCAAGATGCTGGGATTCATCACCAGAAATTTTGAATGCAAGTCCAAGGACATCATCTTTCCCTTGTACAAGTCATTAGAGAGGCCTCACTTAGAATTTGCTGTTCAATTCTGGTCGCCACATTTCTGTAAAGATATCGATAACATGAAGAGAAACCTACGCAGAGCAACGAAACCGATACCTCAGCTGAGAAACAAGTCGTATGATAGTCGCCTAAAAGAATTGGGTCTGATCTCTCTCGGGCAAAGACGACTCAGAGGGCAACTAGTAGAAACATTCAAGTACTTGAATGGTTTCAACTACGTACCTACAACGGGACTCTTTGAGAGACCTTAATGATTGCTTGCGAAACAATGGTCAAAAACTCAAGCATAAAGCTCGAAGGACAACCGTAAGTCAGCAGTTCTTTCCCTATTTCATAGTCAGCATTTGGAATAGACTCCCTTCCCACGTTGTTGGTGCGGAGTCGGTCACCTCGTTTAAAAATCGTCTTGACATACATTGGGAGAGACATCCTCCACAAGTAATAACTCTTCGTCCACGAGTCGCAAGCACTTAACGGCCAAAGCTTCCTAGGCCATCTTAAGCAGACTTCTTCTCACTTCCGCTCCATCTATATTTTCAAGCTCCGCATATCAGCGGCTATTGATCATGTTTGCGTGCATTCATGATCATCTCTTTGGCTGCGATTCTTCTCCCCCTTCTTTTTTTCCTTCTTTCTTTCTTTCGTCTTCTATATTTTTCTCCTCTTGTTTCCCCAGTCCTCTACATCCTACAAACATAATGGCATTAGCTCATAGAGGGCCGGGGCGTAAGTTCCGGTGTCTCTTTGGGAATGGGGCCTCTTGGTTCGTCTACTGCCGCCTATCTAATCTAATCTAATCCTCTCATTTAAACTATCTCGTTTGATTAGGCTGGACCTCAACAAAATTACAGTTAAAAATAAGTGTAGTTTCTAGAAGGAAACGTGTAATTGTAACTACTTGAAATGTGAATCTATGCTTATTATGTAAATATGCTATGGGGAATGTCCTACGCAATAGCAAACAGACCGTTTACCCGCACAGTTAAGTGCGATTCCTGTCAAGTACGTCGACAACATTTTCATCGAAAGACAGGCTAAAGCAGTGCGCACACGAAAGACTTTTCGCTGATTTCGACCTGACAGAATTGTCATATCGTCAAGTTTGGCACGACATTTCAATGCACATGGAGCGGGGGAAACGTTTTTGCTCCAGCAATTGATGTCCTAGGGTGAAGTTTTTAGAAGTTGCGTAGAAAAGAAATTATAAACATTAGTTTCATAAATCTTATTGTTGGTTTACACGCCTGTTTTTTGTCAACGTGCATAGTACTCAATAACTGAATGTTTTGTGCGATCTCTTTGATTGCAAACAAAATTTTGAGATGTTACAGTTACAATCGCTACCATTTAACGTAAAATTTAAAGAAAATCGGAGGCGTTACATACCATAGTAGTCAACAGATAATAGGGAAAACTGAACTCTAAGTTCCATTGAATTGCTCCAAAGGTACGAAAAACATTCGCCTGGACGCAACGTGCTGAACTCGCTCTTCTGGCAATTTCTTCACCGAGTTTGGTGGAATATTTGAAATGCCACTTTCGACAATTTTTTCTTCTAGTCTGCATTGGGCTTTCAGCGGACCGAAAGTCTTTAATGTGAAACCGCCTTAACGCCCCTATCGTGATTCTCAGCTACGAATACAGTTTTGGAATTTAGATAGTTTATTATTTGTTATCCGCTCTAAAGGCTATTTTATCGCTTCCCTCTACCAATTTTTTTATCACAGTTCTTTCTGATCTTCTATCCCCTTTGGGTTATCCGCAGACATTGAGAATAGCTCCTCCATATACGAAATAGGGCGGACGAACAGTATTGTGGCAACCGGCCATATAGTTGGAGTTATTAACAGTCTACGAGACGAGAGGCTGCTTCACTGCTGACGATAGTCGGCACAGGTGTACATGCTACACCTGCATGTCTGCGAGGGAAATTTTAGCTTCACTGTGCTTGTACTGCCGTCCCTCCGAGCGCAGGGGAGACAACCGGCACCGAGCCCCGGAATCGGTCTGCCCGCATTCGTCCGTTGAAAGCCACCGGGGCAACCGGGCACGCACTGCCTCTTCGTGCGGGTGCCAAAGGTGCGGTGCAGCGGCGGTCTGAAGTGAGCGTTGCGGAGGAACGTTGTACTGTAAACTATCTTACGATGTAACGGCTTCGGTGGAATAGCCGAGATGTGTGGTGAAGCGGTTGGACAAAGTGACGTGTTTCTGTGAGACGTTTTGACTGTTTTTTGACTGTTTTTTGTTTGTTTGCTTTGTACAAAGTAGCTTCTTCATGCTGGTGGGTAGTCAAGAGGTGGAGCAGCAGCGCAGGCAAAGTGACGTGCTACAGTAGAACATTTTGGGCCTTCAAACCCGGTCTTTGCTCCGCTGTCTCTACGGGCGAGTATCTAACCGGTATGGTGAAGCGACGGGAGAAAGTGCATTGCTGAGTAGGAACAATTTTAAACCGGCAGTGAACTAGTTGTCTAGGGCTGCTACCAATATTGTCACTCGTGCGCTAGTGATACTGCTAAGCTCTTCCTAATCGCAACGGCAGTTTGACTGATCTCCTTCATACATAATAGCTTAAAAGGTCAAGTGATTGCTCGGGATACCGGTGTAACCATCGCTATGACGAAGCTTCTCCGTCACACTGACAGTGGTAAATATAGTTGACCTTAATTATTGCTGAACCGACTAGGGCGTCCACTCTATGTTGGCTGCTTATTAAAGGGGGCAATTTATTGAAGGTTAACTGCCAATCAGAAATCGTAATTGGAACATCGCACAAGAGCGTAACTGTGTGCTTCGTGACAGCTAAAGTTAGCCATGCTAAGTACATCGTGACATCGTAATCATTTCCGCAGAGCAGCCGCGGCTCACTGGTTTACACTTAAATAAATTTTATAATAGTGCTGAGGTGCCGTTATTAGGTTGGAAAGAAAAAGGCTACTATCTAGTTAACACTGTACTTAGGTTACTGAAAAATTGCGAATAGTCCGTTAAGGATATCGACCCTTCAATGGGGTGGCAGACAGTCTATATGAACTAATAATGCGCTTACACTCGGATACGATAATGACGGTTCGCAACTGCTGAAAATTATTCTGCTTCATTGCTAGTATCTCAACAGAAGAGGTGTAAGATCTTAGGTTACTTACTAATAAATAATGACGATTAGCGAAACTCGAAACGGGGTGAGCGTGAGGATTTTTAGGCCTTACAGTTTCTCACTGCATCGTAAAATTCAGCTCAAGTTATGCGCAATCTGCAAACTTAAAGTAATTAGAAGAGCTATTTCCTGGTCTATTAATTTTTAGAAAATTATTATTTCCTCACGAAATGTCGCAGGGTAACGTGAGTCTTTCAGTGTAGTCACAGACTACTGTGAAGAAAAAATATTAGAACCGCTTTCGGGCGGATTGCTAAAAATAAAAAAAAGTATTATTTTAATTGCAAGTTCAGTGTGGTTGCGTAGTTATTTTCCTGCAATATTCTGGATAAAAAAGCAGGAGATTCGCTTCCTAATTTTACTGCCCAGTCAGACATCTGCAGCACGGTACCGGTGAACCGTAATGTAAGCGAAGTAGTCAAATAAGGTATCTGTGGCAACTTAAGGCAGGTTAACAACAATAGTAAAATAAACATTTTCCTTCAACTCACTGATTGACTGTGTTAACTGCTGCGTCCATTTCAATCGCAGAGAGTGTACGGTTCTTGAGTTCTAATTCGTGTCAAAGTTGAAGAGATTTCCAAACCTTTACGAGTGAAAGTTGCTAAGGCAACTTACTCGACGGCTATTATTTCGTTAAATATTTTATTAGACACACAACGCACAAATGTGCATGTAGAAGCGCAATAAGACATTTGGACGCTGAGTTGAGAAAACTCGTTCATTTGACTGTCGTGAAAACCTGTTTTTTTATGATGCTACATTGATGCAACCTTGACTCAATAATCATCTTATGTATTCAACGTCTGTATATACCTTAACACACGTTTTTAAACAAATATATAGTAAAACAGCGTTGCGCTAAAACACTGTCCATTCTTCATAAAAGTATGTTCAACACTTGAATTATATTTGTGCCACCTAAAAAAAGCCGGATGAGCACTGGAAACACACTTTTCTTTGTGTTGTGTATTTTTTGGGTTTATCCGTAGAGTTGTACTGAGAAAGAAATACATTATCTCAGTTAAAATCTAGAGACACTAATTTAGATATTATAAGCGTGTCATTCCCAGAGTGAGCGAAAGATCTCTTTTGAGGGTCAGAAAGATATGAGAGCGCAGCCGAGTGCGATATAACGACATGAGGAGCCATCAGTTAATAATAAAACTAGAGCACTCTGAGAGCGCATACCTCCGTCAAGCAAGGTAAAGGTAATGAAAAATTCGAGTTGGTGCTGAATGTATGATTTTCATGGTGTTAACACCCTCATAAGTTCCTTTGACGTTAATAACAGCTTATGTACTTTTGCCGAAGATCCGTACATAACTTTTCGAGTTATGCTGCTAACAAACATTGCAACAAACATTAGACAAACATATAAACAGGCCATCAGATCATCACCAAAATTTAATCATTTATGTATATCAGTATCACTAACAATATATGTAAATTTCAAAAAAGATTTGTTTATAACTTCTTGCGTTAGTTTGCTAATAAGGATAAAATCAAACACAGAGACAAACACACGAATAGATAAATCATTACGAAAATTTTATTCATTTAGTCTTATAATATGCCTAACAACTCCTGAAAGTTTAGTAAAAATCCGTCAATAAGTTTTTCACTGATGGCATTGAGAGAAATGTGGCAGACAAACAAACGTTTGAACAGATCTGCAGCAAAAGTTGATCATATGTTCTTCCTAAAGTGCCTAACATTTCCTGCCAATTTCGTCCAAATCCGCCCATAACTTTTTGAGTTATGTAGGTGACAGTCATACAGATAACACGACAAACTCGACTTAAACATAACCTCCTTGACGGAGATTATTAAATAAATGCATATAGTTTGAGTTTATTTGTACTTGTGAATGAAGGGATGGGGGGAGGGAGGAGTGACTACACTGCCATGTAGATTGTGGACCCCAAGCTGGGGTTAGCATGGAAAAACGTTAACAACTACTATAGGTTAACCCATACTGTTGACAATAAGTGTAAATATTCAATGCCCATTAGGGTTATAACTTTCTGAACTTTTTTTTTTACGAAATCGAAGTCCTGCATCATGATGGGATGAACTTTTTGACCTAATGAAAGAAACCAAACTCCATTTTCAACACTCTTTTAACAGAATCCCTTCGAAACAGAAAAGTAATAAATACCTATAACATGTGCGTATATATTATGCATATATACATACATATGCATATGTATATATATATATACATATGGAATGCGAAACAGTGCTAAATTATCACAAAGATCATTACAAGTCAATTTGACTGAAAAGGGATCAATGATAAGTTGACTGCCATAATAACATACTGGAGTTTTAGTTTCTACTCTGAATTTCACTTTATGAGCCATTTCAATTTGGGGAAATCTCTCTGGTATAGCGGTGATACTTTGTAGCCTACAGCTTTCCCAGAATCATGGACTTCAGTTTCACTCTGAGTGCATAATGTCATGTAGACGGTATCACTGATTCATTTTTAGCCAAACCGACTTATAATGGCTCCTGTGATAACTTAGCACAGATTCGTATTTCATATTATTGGCTGTAATGTGTATTTAATACTTTTTCTTGTTCGGGTGCGGAGGTTTTTTGAAAGAGTGTTGAAAATGGAGTCTGGTTTATTCAATTATACCAAGAAGTTTATCCAGTCATGACGCAGGACTTCAATTTTGTAAAAAAAGTTCAAAAAGTAGTAACCCTAATGCTCATATCGTTAGAACATTCCCTTAGAGTGAGCCCTTCAAAAACGTGATGTTCAAAATCTCTACTGCTTTTGGGTGGGGTCCAATGTGTAAAACTCTGCAGTACACTTTCTATTAGCTTTCTGTACATCATTCAGAAGCAGAGGTGTCATCAGCTGCGTCAAAAGATTTGGTGTTCAAATTCTATTCCAAACTCGCCCGGCATTGAACTGCTGGCATGGCCGAGCTTCAATGAGGCGTTCCACGGCCTCGGGCGTTTCAGTTTCGCTTCTGGTAATTCACTTTCGGTTTCATGCAGCTGGTCTTCTTCGCCGTCGCGCGTAGCTGAATGGAAGGAACTCCGGCAGATGGGTGTAGGCCTGCCCAGTCATGGCATTGCGGCTTTCGCGTATAAATATTCCCACCCCAGCTGCTCAGAGAAAGCAATAGTGAGTTCCAGGCGACATGTGTTGGACATACGGCTAAAATCAAACTCCGAAAGCTGATTCTTTGCCGGATGATTGCGATAAGACAACAAGTCGTGGCTAATTTAGTCTCCTCCGAAGAGATTGATGGGCCGAAATGAACTGTTAATGGGCAAGCGTCTTCGCTGACTTCAGGACAGGCGATGCTATCGAGTTTGATTGCATAGAGGGAAACGTTGTAACGTGACTTGACTTTCTAAGGACTCCAATAGCAGTATGAGTAGTTGATGTTCTTGAGAACGATCAGGAAAAATTTATTAAAGAGAGTAGACAGAAATGATAGGCCTGGGTGTGGTGGTGCTTCAGAGTAAGCTGGTTTGCGTTGTTATACATGGACCAAGAAATGTATAGGGAACACTGACATTATGAACACTACATAGTGATGTGTTTCTAAACTACATTATCCTCTATGAAGTAACCGGCTTATGTGTGGTGTCACCACTAGATGGCAGTATTAGAGTTGTCTATTCGAAACTTCCGTGTGTACAGTGAATTGGCAAAGGATGTTGAACAGTTGTTGATAGAATATACTACATTGGCAATGTGATTGTTGATCAAATGTTTTCAATAATTTAATATTAGCTTGCTCATTGGAAAAGCCAGAGCAAAATATTGTACCAACAGAATTGTGCACTGATAGACCGAAGTCCCAAGAGTCTGTGGTATACAAGAAGGGGTGAATGATAAGTTGATGACGAACAGGGCACTGTTCGATCTTCTCTAACAGTCGGAAGCAGCTTCGATCTGATCACCGTGCAGAATGTGTGGGGTGGGCACAAAGGTACCGAGCAGAATGTGTGGGGTGGGCACAAAGGTACCGTGCAGAATGTGTGGGGTGGGAACAAAGGTACCATGCAGAATGTGTGGGGTGGGCACAAAGGTACCGAGCAGAATGTGTGGGGTGGGCACAAAGGTACCGTGCAGAATGTGTGGGGTGGGCACAATGGTACCGAGCAGAATGTGTGGGGTGGGCACAAAGATACCGAGCAGAATGTGTGGGGTGGGAACAAAGGTACCGTGCAGAATGTGTGGGGTGGGCACAAAGGTACCGTGCAGAATGTGTGGGGTGGGCACAAAGGTACCGTGCAGAATGTGTGCGGTGGGAACAAAGGTACCGTGCAGAATGTGTGGGGTGGGCACAAAGGTACCGTGCAGAATGTGTGGGGTGGGAACAAAGGTACCATGCAGAATGTGTGCGGTGGGAACAAAGGTACCGTGCAGAATGTGTGGGGTGGGCACAAAGGTACCGTGCAGAATGTGTGGGGTGGGCACAAAGGTACCGTGCAGGGTGTGTGGGGTGGGCACAAAGGTACCGTGCAGTATGTGTGTGGTGGGCACAAAGGTACCGTGCAGTATATGTGTGCGCAGAGAAAGTTAGAAAGTTAAAGGGTTTTCGGTTACAGCAATGTAGGCAGACCATATGGGCTCGATATCTGAACCTTAACTCAATAAGGGCATTTTTTTCTGAATCGTTTAGTTTCTTACGGATACTCTTCTAACGCTAGCTGGATAACCGCTGGAGGATGTCATCGCCTTAGCAGGTTAATGGGTGTATGGATAATTTTAGCACTCTATAAAAATTTATCAAACTAATGTATTGTGCTTACACCCGTAGGTAATAAAAGAACTTCCCTTTAAGAAGTAAAGTTAGTGAGGTGAACGGTGCCACGCTTTAGCAAAAATACTGTACTGCTAGTTCTAAGCTATTTATAGTACATTCGATAACGACTGGCAATGTGAAGTAATAGACCTCTGTATTTCATTTTTTATGAACACAAACTTAGGCACCTCTGAAGTCGCTGTACTTCAACGTTTTTTTTTTGCATTTTCCTGTTCATAAAATAGGGCATAGGCCGAGTGTGTTGCTAATCTGGTAATAAATTCTTATTCCTGAAGCAGGGTTTGATTGTAGAAATTTGCAACAAAGTTCTGTATTTTTGGTTGAGCTTGCTGTAGCTACCGAATTATACTGTGTATTCCCATCTATTCAATAATCTGACGCTGCCATCAGGATCATCTGGAGTGTGTCGCAATCACGCCAAAACCGGGCTACCAGGCCCCCCAAAAAGGTTACCGTAACTCAAAAAGTCGTTGTGAGAGCGCCATCTAGCGACAAGCGGAGTAAGCTTAACGATATTGGAATTCCGTTTTAATTGAAATTTTGTCAATTTAAGCTTCATGTAACTGATTTGATTGACTATTCTGGTGTACGGAGTTTATTTGTTGCATATTTGAAAGAATTTAAGGCTCCTTTTAATTGAAATAGGTATGTGTGCGAGGTGGCCTGCATCACCGTAATCCGTGTCACAGTCGTCATTTGAGCTATAATTGTGACACGAGTTACGACTGACTGGGTCACCGGTGTAGCACCGGTAACCCACAAACGCTGATTGCGACACATCCCAGTGCGTAGCTTCTTCTCCATGCCGAAATAGTAGTAATTACGCCAGCGCCTTCACCGCTTGTTACAGAGCGGTCATTTAGCCCTAAGGCTAAACAACAGTCAACATTAAGAGCTGAAAGCCTACACTATGTATAGAGAGACTTGAATTTATGCATCTGTAGGATTTTTTGTTCATCAATAAGTGATGATGGCACATATGTGAAGAGTATGTCTTAGAGGTGGTGCAAAAACGGACTAGTCAGTTTAATATCCAAATGGAAATGTTACACTCTCAGGTCCAGGAAATACTATTAATGCTGGTATACAAGCAATGTGAGCTTGGTAATGAACTGATGTAACTGTACGAGCCGAATAATCGAGTCGCCTATCATACCTAATTAAGTACAAAATTTCCTGCAATATTAAAAGTAGACCATTTCAATCAAAATAAGTAAATCCGATTTGCTAACTTGTCCTGGACTTCAATCATGAGCGCTCCGATTGTAATTTGAACACAAGTTATATGCATAAATCGCTGACCAATTACGCTTGAGACAGCCTAAACTATTCCTACCCAGGACAGAGTTTTTCGCTTTCTCAAGCATAATCGGTTAACATTTATGCCAGAAAACCAGTCAATAGTTGCGAATCGAACGAGCAAAATTAAATTTCTCATAAGCTGCTGAAGCTGCTCGAATTGTTTCATTTCGAATCGAACACGTCGTGAACCTTATTCACGCAAAGTTTATTATTTTGTTACAACGGTACTGTGCCCTATTGTACTCCTACGAAAAAAACATTCTGAACACAACCTACTATAAATAGGGTGAGGCATCTTAGTGCGTGTCTAAGGCATCGTTATTCGTTGTCATATCTCAACTGCTGCGCTTTGTACATTTCTCTAAAAGTGCGTCTGCATTTTCAGTCGCAAGCCAAAAAGTTCTTGCGAATACTTTCAAAATTAAAAACTTATTATGTACCTATGTGTTGCTGTAGTGAAATGCATTGTCTGGGCGTATAAAACTGCGTTCGTGCGAGCGTTAACCTCGATCTGAAGCGGAAACGCTAAACGGTCCCTGAGGAAACTGTGGAACTAATACAGGTGTGTTCACGCTACGGACAGTCTGACGTCCCCGTACGCAGTGTTACGTAGAACGGCTGATTGTGTCAATGTATGCAGAACTATGCGTTTCCAAATGATTTCTACTAATTGCTAATATATTGAGCATTATGTCTGTCAGCTTAACGACTGTAGTGTTGGAAATCTCTTGGCATTTGTTGAGAAATGGAACTCAAAAACCTACGCACTTCCCTGCTGATCAAAATGAGCGACAAAGTGTGAGACGCATGACAAGTTCTGAAGCTGTCAGACGACCGCAGAGGGAACTTCCCTTTTTCTTCATTCTTCAGTAAATTACAGATAATGTTCTGCTGTCGTTGTTGTTGTATAGTACGGCACTTTGAATACGCCAGCAAAGTCTTATGCGCGAATGGATAACACATGTGAACAAGCACATTGTTAGAGGATTCTCTGATCTGTACTTTCATAGAATCCACACTGCAATTTCCCAAATATGAAGATATTTTTGGTCTATCACGTCCTACTTGCAGCGACTTTTTGTTGCTGTTACTCGCGATGTTCGATATTATGTCATTCCCACGTCAATATCAATGACTAGTAGCTAAACACGCTGACGTTCAACCTAAGTTTCTGTTGTAGCTTTCAAATCAGTGTGATCGAATTAGTAGAAATCAGCAGTTCGGGTGCTTGTGACGGTAAAGAAGGAGATGGAAGTTCATCACCGAACAAATTAATGTTATTCCCTTCCCGTAGTCCATCCTTGGCTGTGATGCGCGGCCAATCAAGCCCTTCACCCGTCCTGCAGCTCGGGCTTCTGTTGTTGTTTTGCAGACCCCGGCAGACCAATTAACTACGAGCGCTCGTGTATATCATCAACAAGAGGTCAACTGAGAGTTGTTGCAGCTACATCTTATGTTGGCGTGAAGTTAATCAAAACTTGTAGGGAGCATCCGAACTTACCTGTGTTTGTGAACCAAGTTAGCTGACCAAACTTCTTGTGTATCAACTACTAATGATACTTGCATACACTTTTGTCAAATTAACTCAACTGGAAGATGAGATTGTTTCGATGTCGGACAAAGTTTGATGACAGGTAGAACAAATTAAATACTCCGTTATGAGCCCATGCAGTAAATATACGGAGCTCAGAATGATGCATCGCCTTCAAGAACACGGAATAAACTTAGGACTCGTCGTCTTAATACATTGTGTATATCACTGACCTGTTTTCTGTACCTTACTCATGCAGGACCATATTACTACGAGGGCTGCTTCACCTGTGACATAACAATGGAAGAAAAAACCTGGAAGCGAAAAAGTACAAGCTGAGTGAGACTGTGTAAAGCTTGCATATATAATTCGGTTGCTGGTACTTCTAAGGAAGATATTTCATTTTCGGTAGTAGAATTTTTTTTAGCTGACTGCCGCAAGCTGTTTGCATTTAAATAGATTATTATTAATGGTGCTGTTGCTACTGGCGTAAATAGAATCATGTCTCAGCCCACGAGAGTAATATCCGGAACGTTCCGGTTTATCTTTAAGAAAAGCTGTCCTTACCTCATGCCCGTGTGTGAACACCGCATTTAAGTATGCATCTTTGCTTAAATAAACTCACTAAAAATTAATATAGATAGTCGACGCTCTGTCACTTACTACTGCAAAGAATACTGTGTATAAATATGTTACAGCGGCGACTGAGCTTTCAAAGATTTTTTTTTTTTTTGAACAGCGTAACACTGGACTAACTAAGACGGTGCCCTCGACGAGGAGCCTCGCCGCCGGATGCGAATTTTTTTTCCTGAACCTCTCAGCAAGTACAGTCTCAAGGCAGCCAATGGCGTGGCAGGTCACAGGCCACAGTGGGAGGGGCGAAGGGTGATGCTCAGTGATGGTGTTGCACTCTGATGCATACTCTGAAAACACTA
>LQNS02278140.1:9296913-9309347 GCA_001587735.2 Parhyale hawaiensis | reverse complement strand
GCTAACATCGAAAAGAAGTTCAAGTACATCACACACCTTAATAGATGCCTATTATTTATGAAAATAAACTTCACGGCACGTAAATAGTCTATTTACATAGTGTTTTCAGAGTATGCATCAGTGTGCAACACCATCATTGAGCATCACCCTTCGCCCCTCCCACTGTGGCCTGTGACCTGTCACGCCATTGGCTGCCTTGAGACTGTACTTGCTGAAAGGTTCAGGAAAAAAAAATTCGCTACCCGGATGGGTGACAAAGAACGCTTTGCATTTCGTGCTCTTTTAGGAATCGGTCGTGAGGTTTCCTAAATTTATTTCTATGAATTTCTTTTCTTTAGCTAATCAATAAAATTTCTAATTTACGTCAGCATTGTCACTTGTTGCGTGCCCTCTGGTTGATGACATAATTATATTACTCGAAGGGCTTAAAGGGGTAATGCTGTCATTATGTATGAACTGACTGAAGTTCTACAGCACATACCGGTATCAATAATTCTTTATCGTCAAAACCAGTGCGCTGTCTCTATCTCTAAGAATTTCGACAGCTCCTCCAATAGCTAATTCGAAAGTTTTGTCGGAACTCGTTTTGCATTCTGAACTAAGGTTACAAATTATTATGACTAATCGCTCTGTATTGATACACGGTTTGTTGGATGACCGATTGGCTGTATGGACGGTCTCTCTTTCTCGCTCTCTGTCCCTATTTGAAGCATTAGATAAGAGAAAGTTCAACAGCTGACGAGCAATGTTGCTCCTGCTTTGCCAAAGTTTTGGAAATCTAAGTATAGAAGACGTGTGAAGTCCCTCTAAGTGGAAGCATAGTTAACATTGTACTGCGTTTCCACTTGGAATATTTATTTCTAGATCATGGAGCGCAAATTGAGTATACGATCTGCAATTATAAAAGAATAATAATCCTAAATGCTGAACCACGATGAATGAAGGAACTGGAGAAGCAGACTATATTTTCATGATTTATTGACCGTGTGGGACACTGCATAGTAACTAGACTGTCCGCGACCCATCAGGTCACTAAAACCTTTCCCTTCCCAAAACCTATCCTAAGCTCTCAGTTACTACCTCGCCAAGGAGGATATAATAATAATAATAATAATAATAATAATAACGAAATATTATGTTCTATTAGGTACACATAGGGACATGGTACACAAGAAGCAGCTTATTGTTTTACCGTTTCTGTTTGTATATTTGTCTGTCACCAAGATTACTCAAAAAGATATGAACGGATCTATGCGAAATTTACAGGGATTGTTAGGCATATGAATAGTAGCAGATGATTAAGCTTTGACAAAAATCCGCTCATCTGTTTGTTTGTCTGCCCATTTATTCCTAATACCATAACTCAAAAAGTTTCAGACGGATTTTTATAAAATTGAAGTGAGTTGTTAAGTATTTACGAAGAATCAATGATCAATTCTTTTGGGATCTGTTTGTTCATTCCTTTGTTTATTGCTGTGCTTGGCTATATACTTCTTAGCAGAATAACCCAAAAAATTATGGGTGGATCCTTATGAAATTTACAGCACTTGTTATTAATGCCTAAAGACGTAAATGAAAAAAAAAAAAATTGGTGATGATCGGTCGCTCCGTTTGTGTGTTTGAGTTGTGTTTGTCATATTGCTTGTAAGCAGCATAACTCAAAAGTTATGAACGGTTCTTCAAGAAAATTGCAGAAGCTGTTAATACTACCGATAGGCACAAATGTTTACATTTTGATGTTGATACAAAGAAAATCTTGGTTTCAGAACCAATTTGAATTTTTCGTTACCGTTGTCTTGCTTGGCGAAGGTATGCGCTCTCAGAGTGCTCTCTAGTTCCCTATGGGTAATAGCGCAGGCTGTGTGTACGGTGATAAACGAGGAAACAAGCAAGTAAGCAAGATTGTTAGAGTTTTATCAGCATATAGATATGTTATAGTATACTCGACCTGTGGAAATTCCACAGCATAGAAGTTATATTCTTCGTCTGTAACCGGACTCGTTTCATTGTTGAGTTTTATAAAAATGCATTCCAAGTCTTAAAGGACATCTAGGACCTGTGCAGCTTAAGAGCTTAAAGCAGATACCTCTCGTTCTTAAGTCCGTATCATGAATACACCACTTATCCCCTATCATATACGGAAAGGTTGACGTGCTGACGGACAACGGATGGCCGGAACAACAAGTAGTAGAACCACAGACTAATGAAAGCACAGACGGACAGCTTCTATGCTCGTCTCAGATCTGTCTAGAGATTCTTGTGACGTCATCACTCAGCCATCAGCGGTGAGCCGTGAACAATTTCATATGACGAGAAAAATATTTAGACTGAGCAACACTAACAAGTCGTCAATTTAATCAATGAAATGCACTGAGTATTCTTGCCGTCTTAGAAAGTAGAAGACTCTCAGGATGATTTCATTTAGAAAAGCCTCCTGGGCTCAGAGTTTTATAGGTAATCATTAACCATCGACCAAATTTCGAGCGCCTGGAGCTATATAGATGAAACTTGTATCCTGTATACCAACCTGTGATAAATATAGCAAAGTGAGGATTGTGACGTCATTCTTCAGACACAATTTCCTTGCAATACTACTGAAGAACTGCGGGTCTGTGTCTTCCTTAGTCTGTGGTATATTGAACTAGATCCGATGTATTTTTAGATCTCACAGCCCGTGACCCACCTCAGTGGACCGGCCGTGGTTGCACAAAACCACATAGTACAATAATTACAACGGGAAGTGGAGCTTTACTGCATGTAAATTATACCTGGGTGGTGCAGCTATACTGTGGACAAATAATTGCAATCGGGTAATGAAATTATTATGCTGCAGGTTTGTAATTGCAATTGGGCAAATATTCTGCAATGCAGGAAGTTTCAGTGTTCGAGGTGCTCTACAAAAGTAACAAAATTTGGAGCAGGTGCAAGACAAACCTGACCACTGCTGAGTGCTTTTCTGCAATTTTACATCAATAGAATTAGGACCCCTCAACGTTGTTGCACTTCATGGCTTCAAATGAGTGAATAAGTATATGACTAGTGGAATCTGCAGCAAGAGTTGACTTAGAGCACGTTCGATGGGTAGAAAATTAAAGAATCGTCCCCGTTTTTGGAAAATTGTACACTTATAAAAATAAAAACATTCTCTTCATGAGAAAAAATAGTTTTTAATCATAGAAAATGAAATGTGATAGAAAAAAAGACATACCAAGGCGATTTTGTAATCGTATCTCCTCCGGCAGTTTTTGACGAAGGGCAATGATACAGTTATCTTTGGATGGGGAATGGGTTGGGCTACAAAGTTGAGGATTAATATTTCTGAATTTCCAATGCTGAACTTTAAAAAAAATTATTTTCATTTTTTTAGCTAGAATTTCGTACTTTTTATTGCACAACGTTTGATTTAAGACAAAATTGGAAAAAAAAACATACCTTAATTTGTACCCCAACTCATTCCATATCCAATATTTCCATATCATCGCCGTACGTTAAAAACGGACTCAGGATATAGGATGTGAAATCCGCTGAGCACTCAGCCACCCGTTCTCAACCCCCCCCCTTCCGCTTCTACCCCATGTAACTCGCTTATGCAGTTACATGAGTGCATGAAAATTTCACAGCATGTTCTTTACATCTTAGAGCATAAATTAATGGTAAAAACAATTTTGGAAAAATTCTCGAATTTTGCCCCCAAGAATGGGACGATCCTTGAGCCCTAACTTGTATTAAAGTTCAGACAGGTGCTTTGGCTTTGACCCATTGACTTGCGTTTCAGGCGATGACATTTAATCGATTACGTGTGAGACTTCTAAGAACTCAATCTTACTTCGCAAAATAGAAATTTCCGTTGGCTCAACTCAAGTGGTTTGCTGCCAACACCTGCAATGCGATCCATACTAGTAACGGGCCAAGGCTCCTGCCTGCAGTCTCGCACAAGTTAAGCAGAGTGGGTTTTGGCTTAGATAGACTTTGATGACCCAGTCGAACGCGTCCTTAGCCCAGTAAAAGTCAGAATAAAAGCATTTAGCTTTCGAGAAAAGTTATAGTCCTTAGCATTTACTGAAGTTCTATTAGTGTCTTTTAGCCACGAAGGCATACCAAATATTATATTCCTAGTCGCCTACTTAAAGAAAGTATGCAAATTTGTTTCTGAAAAAGAGGAAATATGATCATTGATCTCATTATTATACTTATCCACATATAAAATTAATTTCTAAAAATGAGACATTGGTGTTTTTTTGGTTAATTATAGCTTGGTAGACTGCTTTTAACTTCACTTCGCAGTTAGAGCATAGTATGCAAAAGCAGGCAACAGATCCTCGTCTATTACATAATATTAATTAAGTAGGCTTCAAGAAGTTTGCCAGTAGTCATTAAGGATTTCTATCCTGAGTTGTTCTCTACCGTAAGATATGTTAAGGGCTACGTTAATCAGTGCAAGTATTTTGCCTAGAGTGAAACAACGACAGAACATTCTTTTAGGCCTTTTTCTGCGGTGCCGGAGAGATCCGATGGTAGGCTCTGGCTGCCTTAATTATACATTATATTGCTGGAATGCCACTTATTTACAAAAGAAATGTTCAGAGATAAGACGCCGGATGCGAGAGTCAGGTTGAATGCAGTTTTAAGAGTTGATTTAGCCAAACAGATGTGAGTGTCTCTTTTGGTGGTGTCGATGGAGTGGTTCCTAGCATAGACCATTGTTAGTTGGCCCTGTAAAAACTATACTTTTATGTTGAGCGTCAACTATTTCATATTTTACTTAGAGAATTCCTTGGCAAGTCTAGAGCTAGATTTGGATTTATTTATTTATTTAATGTTTCAATCCAATTCAATTAGATGTTTAAAAAAAGTACTAAACATATTAGAACGAAAATATTACTTGTCTGATTGTGAATTCAAATCTTGTAATGAGGTAAAAGTGGGGCGCTCAGAAAGCAAGCAATGCATGTGTGTGTTTCATTGTTATAGCAAGAATGTTTTCTTTTTTTAAACATCTAATAGAATTGGATTGGATTCTATTCTATTTTAGTTTCCATGGACTCCTTAACAATAACTGCGCAAACTGACAAGTAACATATGCTGCATATTGTTGACTAGCTGCTACAGTTCGTAATATGCAATTATTTACTGGTCCTCATACATGTGTAGGTTTACCCCTACCTATTTATTGTTACATGAGATGTCTAGTTTTTAGTTGTTAGGGTACTGTGCAACGGTAGATGAATATTATATTTACACGAGATTTATGACAATATTTGGAAGATGCTGCAACAATATAAAATGATGATGCAATGCTTTCGGGAAATTTGTTGAATAAAAGTAGAGTTAACTATTCCAGCTGGCTAAGCGTTTTTTATCATTTCTAAAGCCGTGAATTTTTCAGGACTTCTTCGTATGGTGCTGAGGGACTCTCTACATTTGAAAAGTATGAATTGGAATACGCCGATTGCTCAACTTTTTCGTTTAGGCTGCGACGTATTTTGAGCAATGTGCCATCACGCGAGTTATGTCAATCCAGCGATGTAACTTGGGGGGCTTCGATGCAGAGAAAATCCATCAGCGACTTCTATATCAAACTCGTCTTCCGCGCCCAGATTGAAATCCCGATTCCCCTGAGACGGCTTTTCAAGTCCAAGATGACTTTGAGTGACGCACGCCGGGTGCCCCGAGACCTATACATAGCGAGAGCCTCAAGTGCCAAAGACTTTCTGGCTCACAGGGAGGATTGACGCTCCCAGCAGAGCACTTCTCCTTTGAAGAATTCAAAGGACCTCTGAAAGAAACTTCATCTCTTAACGTTTCAGGTTTGTGAGCTTTGTGAATGATCTTACGACCTTCAAGTGGATTATGCGTAGACCAAATGGAACTTTTGCAGCGTTTTTCCATGCTTTGAGTATTAACCTCTCTTGTTCAAGTCGCTATGTTGCTAGGGGAGGAGAATAGAAAAACATGAGTTTCTTCAAAGCCTAATGCACCTTCGAATAATGTGAAGTCAAAGAATCTTTCGATCACAACTAACATAAGAAAGTTGAATTAAACTGATTATTTTTGAACATTGTTGATTCTCTTGTGTTCCATGGAATTGAATATAAGAGCTTAGGATCATAGAAAACATAACAAAGCATTGGAATGATCAAGTACTGCTGACTATAGAACAACTACACAAATAAACTCCCCTAAGAGAATTCTTTAGGCGATCATCCTTTCTTACGTAAGAAAAATTGAAAATCAATCAAATACATGACAATGCAATATAAAGATTTGAAAATCACCGTGTATTATGAAGAGGAACAAAAATATTATCGTATCTATTGCTTTTTCTTAGCTCAGCCCGGCATAGCATCCACTAGATGCAGCAATATTCTGGATTTGCTGGTCTCTATACCTAATTCTGAAATCAATGGTCTCGCCATCTCTGACTGGCTGGGAGATCCTATATATGACTCAATTCACTCTCAAACTCATTTGACCCTCTTAAGCTGGCTGCAGACGATAGTTTTTTGTCCTATATTTTCACCTTACGGCGTTCGAATCTTTCATTGCGGGCATGCAAACACAGTAGTGCGTCTACCAAAAGTTTTATTAAAATGGTAACCTTCATACCAGCTGGATTTGCAAGTGTCACTAGTAGAGTACTATGTACATCTTAAAATTTTTAGCGAACTGTGACGCAGAAAGCAGTGCTTTCTTTTTTTTTTGGTATTTACATAGGCACTGCAACGCCTTTGAACGGTGGGAAGTGAAATCATAGTAGGAAAGACTATTGTCTGCAACTGGCATTTGTCCCATGTTTTCCCTTCACACCATCCTACTGCCTTGCAGTTTCAGTGTAAGCAACAAAAAAGGGCACTGCTAAGGTATCAGACAATCGACGGGCAAATTTTTCCTAAGAACGACAGCAGAAAAAGCGATAATTAACTTTGAAAGTCTCATGGGTGATTGCAGTGTTGAACAATGCTTCGATATCTTGAAGACAAGTATACTCGCCGGTTCTGAACGGCACATTGCGAATTGGAAACTAAGGCTCCGAAGCCACTATGGCTAAGCGCAGCTCATAGGCCATCTGCATGTACGACAACGAAAGACCACTCAGTAAAGAAGTCACAGTTCCACTAAGGGAATCCGATGGTGAAATTTCCAATGACATAAGCGACAAAGTTACAATTTCGAACAAATAATTCATCTTGATTTTTGCCATTGAAAATGCCACGAATAATCCGGGTGTCCAAGTAGCTCCATTAAATACGTCTTTTAAGTAGCAAGAAATTATTCTAGGACTAAAGTACCTGAATATCTTAAATTTACTGGCCCAGATAATATTTCGTCTCAGGTTCTGCGGGAAATACATCAAGTCATCACAACGCAGCTGTTCTAACTCTTCAATCAGTCTCCAAGACCAAGCGAAATTTTGGTAATTAGAAACTGGTAAACGTCGTCAGCGACTTTGTTTTTCTTTGGCTGTGAGCAAAACTATCGTACAATCCTGAAGAAGCACATCACTGTCCACATCAGCATGTACCAGCTCATTTTCGACACCTGCACGACTTCGGGGATTGGAGAAGCCTTGACCAACTTGCTGGAATTATATTCGAAACTTGTAGAAATCATAGAAAAATCAAAAGGAATGGACTTCGCTTACCTACGCTTCCAAAAAGCATTTTAGCCCGGCTTTGGGAGGGGGGTGTGTCTGTGTACATTTCTCTACCATGCACTTTCCTATTCCATATGATGAGGATATTAAAAAAAAGATGAGTAGAACTTTTGGACCTGGGACATTTTTAGGAGGGAGCATTGAGGGGGGGGGGGGCTAAAATTGATCAATTGTGGACCGATTGTCCTGAAACTTGCCAGAATATATATAAAAAAAAAACATTTTTTTAATACAACTATTTATATTTAGGCACGAGTTTTTGAGATAATAGGATTTATATTTAATCTACCGCAAAATGAAACTATAAGTTCCTTACAATAAAATAACCATATTTTACTCTATCGATACATATCCGAAAATGTCTACTTTGAAAGGTACATTGAGTTAATAGTTCAATAGAGCGATTCACTTAATCAGCGGACTACTGCACTTCACAGTAAAGATAAAGATACACACCTGTCATTTACTGACATTGATCTCTCTAATCTTCACCGTACCTGATTTCAGACGACCACGAATCAACTACCATCCGAAAAAAGAAGAACTGATCGGTAGGATCGTCGACGGCTGTGAGAGGATTCGTGAAAAACCCCAGGCATCTTTGAACGGGTTCGGCAATCACTACGTCGGCGCCTTCGCGCATACATTGCTGCTGTTGGGAAGAATTTTGAACAATTTCTGGAACTATTTAACATATGAACTCCTATTTACCTTAGAATAAACATAGTCTGACAGTGATTGTACATTTACCCTAGAACATTCGCTGATTCTGGGCTAGGTTTAATTTTAACTTAACGTATCTTTAAAAGTAGACAGTTTCGGATACGCATCGTTAGAGTAAAATATGGTTATTTTATCGTAAGGCACCTATAGTTTCATTTTGTGGAAAGAATCTTGGAACACCCTGTTTATAAATTATATCTGGAAATATCAAACGAATAGAACTCAATCAGTTTTCATGCTAGGGAGAATAAATGACAGTTTGAGCATCCTTGAAAGATTCCTAACAAAACTATGGCACTGGACTTTTCCATTTTCTATTTTGTTTTCTTTTGACATGCGAATTTTGAGCTCTAACAAGAAAATATAGGGAAAATCAAAATATTCGGGTTTGAGCTGCGATGAAAAAAATTAAACTCCAAAAATGGAAAATCCAGCTCTATAGTTTTGGGATGTCCAAAAGTTTCAGAAAATACACCACTTTTGGTATCGTGGGTCAGAGCGTCCAAAAGTCATCGCTCTCGGTCATCAGTTCTCTGCTGGCACTTGATATGTCACTGAATCTCAGACCTGCTGCACGATCACGGGATTTCCATTTCGGATGACTAAAAGAATTTGATTGTTTGCTGTCCCGCGATGAAAGTTTCTCACTGTTGCGGAGCCCAGGTGAAAACATTTGAAATTTTTTACGGATGTACAAAAGACTTTCGCTTTGTGGTGTCTACGTGCAGTCCTGCACATCGCAAAAATTGGTGGCATACTTCTCCCTCCAAGGTGCATAGTGCAAGGTGCATAGTGACAGCCCTTTGGCATCATGCAAGGGCCGTTGTAAACCCTTCAGATTTATTGCGTGTTTCAGAGACATGGCGGCATGGGAGGGAATGATGGGAGCTCGAAAACTTTGCTTGAGCTTTCATTGCTGTGGGACGTACCCGGTTCGCTTCCGATAATAAGTTGAAGAGACAACAGATTCAGCTCTTGAGCGTACCTACACGGCGCAGATAATGTAATCAAATCGATAAACGGTAATAATTATGAAATTGTCAATGTTTATAGTGCTCCCGGCATAGAAGGAAACGTTGTTAACATCATGGTGTGAAGATCTGTAGCGTCTAATATACATATATGAAGAATATATATATATATACTTAAAATAAGTAAGTTCATTTAAAAGCTTATTTTTAAACAAAGTTGATATTCTCAAAAATGTTAAAAAAATTGTTGCAATTTTACCATTTCGAGTAGCTTTCTTGCAATAACTAGGTTTATTTGAATGCCCACTGTCAAACAAAATTTAAATACTAATTTAATGTGGCTAATGAAATTTTTGCAATTTTCTGTAGTTTGAGTTCTTATAGTGTACCTGACACAATTTTCTTTGCTCTCTAACCACATTTAGGATTTGCCTCCTCACAAGTACCTATCGCTTAGTTAGTGCGCCACGCGGTCTCTGTGAAGACGCTTGTAATGTCACTGTAGGATACTCAGCAGAGGTCCAATTTGGCTGTCACGGTGTGTAGATTTAGGGTCTGTTAAGGCTTTGTGCCGATCACTTGCGTGTCGCATTGCCTTCCATACTCTACCGTGTTCATTACATAAAATGCTTAAGTGTTGATTTGCGTTCATCAATTAAAAACTTTTGATTTATTATTAGTAGATATGCAATGTACTACGAGTGCACCCTAAAGTTATAGACGTACTAAACTTATTGTAAAGCTGTGCATATTTACGGAGCTGGGCGTGGCCGTTTGCGGCCTTTTTGTTTCTTACACTGCAAGTTGTTGCTGAAGGATTTACGGTAAGAAGCTCCATGACCGTATCCCAAGTAACGACGTGAGCCTCGCCTGCGACCATTTTCTTTTACAAGAAAGCCTGGTACGGTATATAAAAAAAGGGTGGGGGAGCTTGTGGTCCAGTGATCCAAGCGAAAATTCAAATTATATTATTATTTTAATAATTAAGACGGTCGTAAGGCCGCTGATCATAAAGAAAACAATGAATGGGTGAAGATCACTGGCTGCAGAGCCTCCAGTTATATTTTAGGAACTATAAAAAAGTAAGAAATTGCAACCACAGGGCATCGTCCAAACGAACATATTTTGCAAAACGCATTTCGTTCCAAGAAGTGGTGTGAGAACTAGTGAATAAGGGCGATACAATGTAAAACAGCTTTTTCAAATGCTCTTGCTTGCAATATGTGCTAAAAGAACTCTTAACATACCTATTGTTAGCAGCATCTACACAGTGGAAGAGCATGCACGTATTATTGACACATTTTCACCAAGAAGTGGAAATTACGTATCGCAGACAATTACCAGAAAAACGAATGCTTGTAAAATTATATCATCTTGGAAAAGGAGCTGAAAGTCTCCGATGATAGTTGATGCGTAAATTATTATGATTGACTTTTTAAGCTTATCATATAGATAAAACACGTTGAGGGAGTATAACTGTATAACAAGACCTTGTACCATTAGACAAGCGTAAATGTTAAGTTATCAACGATGTTAGTACTACAGACACAAACTATCGACGAGTGTTCCCAGTGTTGATGGTCCATTAAGAAAGGGTGATGTCATTCCATGTTTACTTGACTCGTTCATGTGTTATTTTTGCTCCCTGTCCTGAACACTGCACAGCTCAGTGTATGGGTATTCCGGCGTACGAATAATTCGCTGTGCAAGCAGCTGCTCGTCAGTATTGTTGCCTGAAGTATACAAATGTTGGTAAACTGCAGCCGTGCAATCTTCTAGACTCTAGCAGATATTGCGGATGCAGAGATAACATGCTAACTGATAGGAATTGATGTACAAAAGAAGGTGTTCAGTTACAAATTTAGGTTAAAAAAAAAAATTAAAAAAGATCGGTTCCCAATTCAGACTCGGAACGTTTATGGAATCCCGGATGTAAGCTGCTCATCGACCGGTATTTTAAATCAAATTAGCTTTGCTAACCTGGCTGGGACATGAAGGGAGTGTGGTTGATTCGTAACTTTTGATTGAGTCTTAGGCTGTATAAAGTATTACAAACAGCAATGCTTAGGATTCGATTCAAAATACCGAATCGAAAGTCCCGACTGAGGTTTTGAATCGGTTAACTGAAGCCATGCGGATTGGATTATGTTCTTCGCAGCGTGCGATTTGATGATGCCAAGAGATCACCTGCCACGTGGGAACTCTACAGTTGACATTGCTAACGTGCTGTAAAACCTTAGTGGCCATGCTGACTTCAGATTATCTCGTTTCATACAAAATGTCATTTGCATTAACATAGTTCCTTTACTGTGTGGTTTCAGAGAACCTGGCAACTGCTTATGCTTGGGTAACAGAATAGCATTTTTTGCAAGGTAATTGTAACTGTACCTTGGATGATAGCGAGGGTCCAAAGAGCCCGGGAAATGACTTTTTTTTTGGATGACAAGAATTTTCTTGTGTAACTGGAATGGTGCTGCTAACTATCTCTCCATTATACATAGGTATATATCATCCAATTGTGATGGAAAAGTTCTTATAACATTTCAGTTTTGGTTATGATCATGAATTCTTCATATTATGATTATATATTTTTCTTTCAGATTGCCCAACGATTCATCATTTCAATGAACAATAATTGTTATTAGCATGGAAAACAGTGCGCACCAATATTAGCTACCATAATTGTGTTAAGAACCGAAAAGCACGCGGTAGCGCAACGTGTGAAGTGAAACAGTGCAAATCTCTAAGACTTCACGGCTGAAACCAGAAACAACCCAGCAACGTCAGCGACTGAACACTTGCTTGGCACAAAGGTAAGATGTTGTTAGGTTATGGTGTGCTGTATGTATAAAATGTGCCTAAAATCTGGTCCCATAGATAACACTGCTTGGTAGCTTCATTGTGGCTGTTTTGAGACTAGCGGTACGGTAATGTTCTGGTCACTGTAGTCTGGGGTTCTGCTGCCGATTGCCATCTGTGTTTGCTTGACAAAGTGGTTCGTCGATGTGCGTTCATGCTGGGTGGTGTTGTGCCCTGTGATTTGGCGCATCGTCGCAGAGTTGGTGGGGTCTGTTTTTTGTATAAAA